>JASAMX010010007.1:0-23590 GCA_030248175.1 Microlaimidae sp. YZB2_3 | reverse complement strand
TGAAAAAGTTTGTAGTTATATCTTATCTTATATCTTATATCTTATAAAAGTTTGCAAACAAGAAAAATTAAGTTACATGTACCAAGAACAATACCTAAGAATAAATTTGCAACCTTTAAAAATTTTTATAGTTCGTTTTAGCAATAGTTATAGCCAGTTTTTCTCGGTGGCCGAAGTTAATGGCACGCGTATTAACTTTAGCCACTACAAAAAAGAATTTAAACCTTAACCGATTTTTAAGTGTAACAGAAATTATTAAATTTTGCACTTGTGTAGCAAAAATAGCTGTCGTTTGATTTTTAGTCCACATCTTGACTCGAATAAAAAAGCCAAAAAAAATTATCCAAAAAAATTAAAAAAAGTGGCCGAAATTAAGTCATTTTTTCAAGTCAATTTACAAAAATATTTGACATTATGAAAAATATTTCATTTTATGACGAAATTTTATTTTGTAGTGAGAAACCTGTTTTTATGCACAAATTTAAAACATTAGCGAGCATACTTTTTATTTGTTTTGCCCTGTTGATTTATTCTAAATTACGGTTTATATATTTAAACTTATGTTAAACTTTGGTTTTTCAAAGATTGTAAGTGATAATCGCAATGGACATCGCTTACATTTTATACCGGCTTGAAAATATGCGGGTTTTAAGTTCTTGCTGAATAAAGGTGAAACCAAATCTTGTACTTTAAAACGGCTTTTGTTAGCAATGAAAACACATGGAATTAATTTAGATAAATTTGTATCAATAATAACGTTTGCCTATCCTTTTTTGGCAGATATCCTTTTTCAGTTGATTTGGGACCTTTTTGAATAGCAATTTTAAAACTTGCTTCTGGTGGTTGCACACATTTCCACTTTTCTGGGCTAAGTCTTATAATAAGTTCCTTAGGTGGTCCGTTGTAATAAATGGAACCTTCTCTCTTAAAAAAATTTGACGAATTTAACGAAATATAAGGTAACGCGTACTAATATTGTCGCGAAAAATTGACTAATAACTACAATTGTAGATTTTACCTTGTAATTCGTTATTTTTTTATTTTAACGAAAAATTCAAATTTTTACGATTTTTTCGTAAAAGATACAAATCGAACTTATTAAAAATCTAACGAATTTTTTTTTACTTTTAGAAGGTTTCTTTTACGATTTTAATTTGTTTTGCTGTTTTTGTGTACGTTCCGTATTGTAGTTCTGTTTTTAGGCGATTTTTAGCGCTTATATCGCTTTCTGTAATAAAAACGCTTATAAACGTCAATGCCGAAATTCACCTACAGAAAGTTTATATAAAAAAAGAATATGAAATCGAAAACAGAAACTAATTTTACAAAATATTAAACTTGCAAAACTTATCTAAAATAATTTTTATAATTATTAGGAGTTATAAAAACTTTTTTCCGGTTTTGACTGTTAAGATCACTATTGCAATCAATTTTTTCAGTGTTAAAGGAAATTATTATACAAACTGTCAATTTTTCCTAGTTTTTCAGTTTATTTCTGATTTTATTTCAATTGCAAATCGTCACCTTTTTATTAATTAGCATATTGAAATTTTTATATTCTTTCTAAAGTTGTAAATATAACACACAAATAAGTTTTTTACTCATATACTCTAAAAAACAAAATTATAATGACTATTGTAAAACTAATAAAATGACAAAAACAAACAAATTCAAAATATGCAATGTGTTTATAGTTCAATTTAAGAACACTTTTACAGATGAAATAATTTTTTAATTAGAAATAAATCAAATTAAATAAAACAAAAAAAAATATGGTTTCAGAAACACTTTTTTGGGTATTTAAAATTTAAAAAAATCATGATTTTCATTTTATTGTGACTTATTTTTGGTCATCACAAAATTAAAAAAGGCACACGTCAGCGCATTTCTAAATTTTTTCCAATAGTCCGCAGCTTTTAAAATTTAACTAAATAAACAAAGAAAATATATTTCTATACATTTTAACCAAAAAAACTATTGTTTTTTTGTTTTATTATGCATTTTTAAAAAGTTTTTACTTAGTTATATTTTTACACCATGAATCGACAAGGGTAACGTTTAAAGCTAAAGTTTTCCAGGCTGAAATTAAGGGCGTAACCGCTCTTCGCCAGGAAGAAATAAACAATAAAACCCGAGCATGAAAAATTAAAAAAAAGTTTTGAGCGGTTATGTTACCAATTATTATTTAGTTGCGTCATGTGTTTCTCTGCACGTGATATTTTCTCAAAGAACAAGTGATTACTTTACTACTTATCTATTTTCACCCTGATAGAATTTATCTTTAGTTTTGAAAATTATACACCAATAGCTTAAAATTAAAGAGATACGATGATGATGTTATAATGATATACACTAACACAATAATATTTTTCATATTATGAATAATAAATTTTTTGTGTTGTATATATGGTTCAAAAATACACTCACTTAAGGCTGCATCATGAATTTTTCTGTCATTATTTGGCAGCGCTGGATGTGTCGATGCCATATTTTTTAATGTTTATTTTTAGGTTTTTTTAAAAGTTTAAAAACAGCCGTTACTTAACTTTATGAAAAAAAAAACGATAGAAGAAATTACAAATACATATACCGTAATAGAAACATTTTATTCCGCCTTTTAATATATTTTGCATGAATTATACAAAAAACAAAAAAAATATTTTTCTCAAACAAATATTAAACTAAACGAATTACGATTAAGCAAAATAACAATACATTGATTTTTTTAAAAGCTAAAAAACAATGACAAATTAAAAAAAAACATTTCTTTATCATTAAAACAACTATTGAACGATAAATAATTTTAACGTAACCGGTCAATTTTTCATACTAACATCTCATCGATCAAAATATAAGTTTTCCACTAAATAAAAAAACACCGGTTCAAAGCTTGGCACAAATATTTATAAAGATTTTTATAAAAATTTTTATAAAGATTTTAAAAAAACAACCGTACAAAAACTTGTATTGTGTACCAAAACAAACGGTAAAAAACCCGTTTTAAAAACCTAGAACAAAATCCCCTTAAAAGTAGAGTCCATTAAGTGACCCGATTCGTGATTAGTCATGTTTTCACCAAGAAAACCAATTTATAAAAAAATTGCTTGGCTAATATTTTAATTATTGTAATTATTCGTTTTTTACCGACATATTTCCAAAAATTTACTTGAAACCAAATTTATAATTCGATTTTATTAGATAATTTTACACTAAATGTGGTACAAAGTAAAGACTTTTCAAACTCTCATTTTTCTTTTGGTTTTGGGGATCCAAATTTCTAAAATTGTCAAAGCAAATTATCTTATAAAATTTAATTATACATTTGGGTTCGTGTAATCTTGGTGAGGATTCCTAACCACATTTACCGCATAACATTTTTATATTTATTTAATAAGAATAAAAACATTAACAGCAACAAATTATAAACAACTGTCTATAACAGTACTAATTAGAAGTTAAATGTCTTACTTTTATTGTTTGTAAGTTTATCTATTTGCTTAACCTAACTTTTTCTAGCAGTCGCATTGTGATGTCCACAATATCACTCAAACTTAATATAAATCCATCGGAATGGACAGTTTTAACAAACACGTTATTTATAACTAAAATTAAGCCAGTCTCAGCCACTTCTATTTGTGGGTTTTCCTCTCTCGTTTTTTTTTGTGGCTTCGGTTCGGTTTCCTTGCCTTGTCTCGCTGTTGCTTTTTGTTTCTTGGGCGCGGGGTTTCGCGTGTGGTATTCCGGAAGCGATGGCTCGGAATACCTTTTACGGATTTGCAGCGCTTTTTAGACGGAAAAATCACAAAGGTTTAAAGCGCAGAAACGTGTAATATTTGTTTTTGTTTCTAGTTTTATACTAATAAACTTTTTTTAATTGTTTAGGCTTTGTTTTTATTTTTTATTAATTATTCTTTTATTTATTGTTCAGCTTAAAGGTGTAAATATTTTGCTGAGTTTTTTTTTTAGAAAAATTTTTTGTTTTTGTTTTTGCGTTATATCTGAGTTTCATAGCCCCAAAACGACATCATTTCCACATTTCAGCCGATCGGCTAAGTATTAAGGGTGTAGTTTGTTTGGGGCGATATATAAAATGCTCTTTTAATCACTTTAATAAATTAAAATACGTTTTCTTGGCCCGCAAAGAGACTAGGAAGTATTAAAACCTTCAAATTGCATTTAAAATAGACATAGGTTTTATATCAAATTGAATATCGTGCAGTTTTGCACAACACACACACACACACACCACACACACACCACACACACACATATATATATATATATATATATATATATATATATATATATATATATATATATATATATATATATATATATATATATATATATATATATATATATATATATATATATATATATATCATGGGTGGCGCGGGAGTGCCACGGGGCTAAATCGCCCCGTGGCGTCGCGCCAACCATTATTAGACAACGTGGGTAAATTTTGAAATTCAGAACCTTCTTCTTCTTCTTCTTTCTCTTCTTCTTCTTATTATTATTATTCCAACGCTCCATCTTTAAAAGCGATATTCCTCATTCGTTACTGATTGATTAAAAATAAACATGGGCTCATTAAAAAGAAGAAGGAATTACGCAACTTTCTTAGGAAACAAATTTTTCAGTTATGTCCTTGTTATCGATTTATTGATCAAAATAAAAAATTTGAAAAATACACAAATAAAAACTCCCAACCGCACAATAACTGCCTTTTGGCAACAATAAGGATTGTACAGAGCAGACAACCAACATCCCCTCATAGAAACCGCACAAAAAAGCAGACCGCTTTTAATTGGTGGCAGAAACGGAACCAGTTCCCAGCGCCATCTGCTTCAACCGCGCGGAAAACGGCGAAAACAACAGAGTACTTTTTTTAATTCTTGCATTACTGATGACAAAATTAATTCAAAGTTTTATTTATTAAAAAATAATAGTAAGCGTCGGTGGCGCGAGAGCGCCACGCGCCGGTAATCATCGATGGTGCGGGGTGCCATACTGCAATTTAACCCACGGCACCGCCCCAACTATACTTAGAGAACGCGAGTAAATTTTGTAATTCATGTTCATCATCTTATTATTTAGAGCACGGCGTCGCGCCAACTATATTTAGATAACGTAGGTAAACTTTGTCTGGAGCGCAACTGCACCGCACTAACTATGATTAAACAACGTGGGTAAATTTTGTAATTTAAATTCATCTTTTTCTTATTATTATTTTTTATTTAAAAAAGTATATCTCGGCAACGGAATGATTATAAACATATGTCATTGCGCAGTTAAAACTATAGTTTATTAGGCTATTTTTTTAATGTAATTCAAAAAAAGTGGTAGACTAGCCTTGAAAAATGCTCTAAAAATAGAGCAGGAAAAAGGGGTGATTTTTCCCCGGGCGTATGTTTAGACAGAAAAGATGTGGACTAAAGCTAAAGTCTTCCAGGCTGAAATTAAAGGCGTAACCGCTCTCCGCCAGGAAGAAATAAACAATAAATTTGTGAGCGGGAAAAATTAAAAAAAAGTTTTCAGCGGTTATGTAACCAATTAATATTTAGTTGCGTCATGTGTTTTTCTGCACGTGATATTTCCTTAAAAAACGAGTGGTTACTTTACCACTCATTTATTTTCACCCTGATAGAATTTATCTTTAGGCTGAGATGGACATTATGTGGACTATAGGAAATTTGCATTTGATTTGGCCAGTTGCTCACTAAATAAAAATTTCTACCATATGATAATGATTTGTTTATACATTGATTTAATCACACAACATTGTTGCATGTTTTTTAGTTTGATGAAATGTCAATTTAAAAAATCATACTCACAGCATTTTTTGACAAGCGCGAAATCGCCAAATTTATAGTTGTGTTTTACACATACAAATATAACCTTCTAAATGACCAAAATCTGTTTTAAAAATTTACGTGTTGGATGTGCGCCGCCAAATCTGCCGCCAAACTGCCGAGAAATAGCCGCCAAACCGCCGCCATTTAAAAACCAAGGTTTTAACTCAGTTATATGTAATTAAATAATATTAATCTCCTATTTGCATCTTTAAACAATTTTGTATAGTACAAAAAACTGTTAATCTTTTTTTTATTCTACAAAAAAATTAAAAACAAATCAGGGTTGTTTTTCTTCACGGATATATCCTTTTTAGAAAGTAGCTAAGCAGCCTATAGCCTATTGCGCCGAGGGGCATTTTGCTCCAGCAGTATAGCTATCAATATAAAAGCGGTTACCAATTTTCAGCGCGCGCCGCGCGAACTTTTCAGCGCGGAATATAAGCTAACTCGGTTTTACTTGACTTTTTTAACTCCACTTTTTTTTAAGGTTAAGCCTATGCGTTCCTAAGCCTAAGCGAAACCTTAAAAACAACCTAAACTTTAAATAAATAGCTGCGTGAAGAAAGTTTTGGTTGTTTTTTAGGCTTTGCTTAGGCTTAGTAACGCGTAAACTTAACCTTAAAAAAGTGGAGTAAAAAAAGTCGAGTAAAACCGAGTTTATATTTATAACACATTTTTGTAAATTTTAAACTTAGAAAAATAAACTATGAATTAGTTAAAACCGTCTTATTATAATTTTTTTTACTTTAACGCCTTAGTTCCTAAATGGCGGCAGTTTGGCAGCAGATTTGGCGGCGCACATCGAACACGTAAAAAGTTTTTAATTAAAGATTTATAAAGCTAGCCAGCCTTAGAAAAGCTTCAAAATAGAGCAAAAAACGATGTAGATTACAGTCTATCTAATGCGTATTGACAAAAATTTTAAACTGAACATATATTATGGTATTGGTTAATATTTATGATAATTATTTCAATGTATGGATTAGTGATATACCTCGGAGCTTGGAACTCCCGAGTGGAGTTCCTTTTAGGACCTCCGGAGCAAGAACCCTATTTTTTTGGAACTCAGCGCAGAACTCTATTTTTCTCCTATTTTATGAAAAATTAAAGAGTGATGCCATATATCATTTTGTTAAAATTTTTTTGTAAACCAAAATTTTGCTAAAACTTATTTAAAACGAAAAAATAGTCCTAAAAAACAGACATAGTAGTTTGATATGTATTTCAAGCTTAAATAATCTACTAATCGCTCATTTAAAGGGGCTGAATTCCGGAGCTCCCTAGGCATTAAATATCCAAAACTTGGAGCATGATATTGGAGGGTAGGAACATCACTAGTATAGATTGAGATTGATACATTGATATTATCATCGTATAAGTGAATCGTTTGTGGAAGAGATACATATGTTTAATTCTGTTTTTTCCAACACGCATTGGTTTTTTACAGAATAGTTTTATTGAATGATATTGAAAGATTCATACTCAAAAAAATCTTTTACAATCACTAAATATCTCACTTTTTTAATAAATTAGATTAAAAAGTTTTATTTTCTACGCGCAATACTAAAAGTGGCGTGCCTAATAATACATAAAAAATGGCGAAGTTTTTAAGGCTTTCCGTTTTCGAAATTAATGCTTTAAGTTTTTGAAATTAAGGCTTTCCAGATTAAATATTGTTTTCAATTTTGAGTGCAATGTAGTCCACCATAAGGAAAAGTTGGGCAGGATTCGCAAATAAAAGCAGTGGTTTTCTTCAAAAATACTAATATTCAGTCTCTTTTTTTGCATACGTAGATTTTGTCGCACTACACTCCTAAAAAAATATTAACCATTTGACTTGCAAAAAATACGTACTTAAAAGTATAACAAGAAATTTCATAAGGTTTTTTGCATTATAACTTTAAAAAAATGAAAGGTAGAAAATTTTAAAACTAAATTTCCTGGTATATAAAAAATGACCCATTATTATGCGTGGTTGTTATATTTATTATTAGAAGCTAGTTAGGAATGGTAAACGTAATAATTCAATTTAAAGGAAGTTTTATTGTGTTTAAATAAAGTTTTTTAGGAAGTAATATTTCTTAAAATTTTTATTGAATAAAAATTCTATTATTGATTTAATGGGGAAATGTTCGTAAACTCATTTTTTATGTAGAATGTTAATAGGTGGAGCGTTATTAAAAATTCCAACAACGAAAGCCTTTTTAACCAAATACAGCATAAAAAAAGATGTTGTATTTTTAAATACAGCATAAAAAATCTTTTTATTGGACTTCGCAAAAAATATGGTACTTGCGTGGAAATGTGTTGAGAACATTTTTTTTATTTTGTTTTATGCTTTGGTTAAAATAATTAGAGTATATTTTTTAAATTTTAATTTTAAATATTACCTTATTTTCGAAAATGATTTTTGCATATTTAGTATTCCACTTCTGTATCAAAATTAGCTTAACATCTGTTTCGAGATTTTGTTTTTTTGGTTGTTTTCAGTTTACGGTTCAAAAGGTTGAATTCTCGAAAGAAGTGATTGTAGAAATTGAAAGTTGAAAATTTCCCAAATAGCTTGAATATTCTTCCTAAATTCATATATAAATTGTAATATTACCATTTTATTGTATGAGAATAAGTGTTCGTCATTTAGCGGTTGTTAAAAAACACCGTTAACGCCAATATTTTAGACTTGACATTATATTAACCTTCAAACTGATTATAGTGTTAACACTTCGGCCGAGAAAGTACAAGCTTCACATACCAGACTGATATTATGTTAAATAAATGTGACCTTTTTAGAATATATATCTTCTATACGTTTGAATTTCGTCGCCAATGCACGTTTTTTTAAAAGTAGAGTTGTTATACAAAAAATTATAACAATTATGGTTTTTAACAAAAACTATTTATTTAAAAAGATTTTTTGATTTACAATTGAAAAAATTCAGCTGTTTTTGGCAAAGCCTGGAATTTTTGGTTTACTTTTGAAAAAACTGGAAATTTTAAAATATATAAACAAATTTATTTAAAAAAAATTGTTTGAAAACACCCATAAAAAGGCGTTTGACGTTTGAAAGTTAATATAGATTAGAAATTCTTTGATATAATTGATGAAATAAACAAGGCATCGTAATTATGAAACTACACTTCTAACATATCGCAAATAAAGCTTTTTTTGCCAAGGAAAAGGAAAATTATACACTTTACGAATGGCTACGTCAGAAATGGCAGCACACAAGTTTCATTTCGTTTTAATGTAAATACGATTTTTTTCTTAGAGTCTCAGCTGTCAAGTAAACTACAAAATTTATTTTGTTGTATCTTTAAAAAAAATTTTTAACTCTCAATTCGTAGTAACGGTACGTTTTAATATTCTCAAACATTCAAAACACAAAATTTCCGTCTTATATAACTAAAGACCTTTTCGCCTCCGTGACTTTGCCCCTAGTGTTATGTATTATATTATAAGACTCCAGGCAAATTTTGCCTGTAACAATTAAATTTAAGTTATTTTGTGATTATCAAGATTGATTTTCAGAATTTTCACTTTCCTAAAATTTGTGGTTGCAATAAAATAAAATGTGATGCGGATTAACCCGTCGTTTTTAAAAAATTTTTAGTGTGAAAAAACTTTGTTAGATACATATCCTGACATTATATTTTAAAATATTTATGTTCCTGACATATACTTAAAAAAAATTTTTTACAAGCTATGTTCCTACCCCCGAATTTGAGCAAATTTGGTTCTTTAAGTTCCTACGCGCAAAAGTGTTACCATAATGTCTTTAAAAAATCCGTTTTACGGTTTTACGGTTTTTGAATTTTACTTTTTTCCTAGGTTGAAGAGTTACAAAATAATTTTCCTGAGCCTTTAAGCTTGGAGTGGTACACTAATATTCCTCAATCAAAAAACTTTGGAGGAGGAGTTGTATTACACTGTAGCCAATAGTTAACAACTCTTAATTTGAACTGCTTGTAAGCAAAACAACAACGTCGTTGTCACGAAGTATTGAAAAAACATTATCAAGCTCGTTGCCAATAAATGTGCATTACTTGGAAATAGGAATCCAGTCGCTGTGTCGTTGAGTTTACCAAAACTTAACATCTCCCAAAATTCTACGCTCCGCCCATTTAAAGCAAAATAATCTCTGATGTTCCCCATAAATGAGCAATCGGAAGCTTATTTAATTTTGAAATATTGTGGCGGTCGCGTTGAGGGTCAATTTTAAACGCCCGTTTCTCGGCCCGTTTTCAAAACTTTCGCGGCGGCTAGGCGCGTTGCGAAAGTTTTTTATGATTTTGGAAAGTCTTTGGGCTCTTATTATATCGCGACTGGCCTATAGAGAGATCCAAAAAGTGCGCAGGACTTAACACCTCTAACGCCATAAACACGTTTTTGCCTCCGTGTACCGAAAGGTTTGAGAACTGAATACGCTCAGGCGCAAACGCCTGTAATAATGCTGTAAACCGGTTCTCCGCAGTTTGGAACGCGGAGGCAGAAACGCGTTTATGGCGTTAGAGGTGTTAAGTCCTGCGCACTTTTTGGATCTCTCTATAGGCCAGCCGCGATATATTAAGAGCCCGAAGACCTTCAAAAGTCATAGGAAACTTTTCCATTGCGCCTAGTCATCGGAAAAGTTTTGAAAATGGGCCGAGAAACGGGCGTTTAAAATTGACCTTCAACGCGACAGGGATTCTATGTGTAAAGTTATTTAACAGCAATTTTAGAAATGTTTTAATAATTTTAAAGTTTTTAAAAAAATTTTCTGGTACCGTTTTTCTGAGTATTCAAGAAATTAGTACAAAACTAGGGTGGAGCTTAAGAGCTCCGAACACCAAAATTTTGCTTCAGAATATCAGGTAACAAGCTTTAGGGAGCTCCATCTAATAAATAAAGATTGTCGTTTATACACTTATATAAAAAAATTAACTTTGCTAGTGTTTATGCTTTCCAATTCTTCACAGTTTTAAAGTTTCAAAGCCTCTTTGTAGCTTTTAGGCTCCGCCCCAATTTGTTGCAAATAATTAAAAAATGGGCCAATTTAAAATAGTTGAAATTTTTTTATAAACATAAATAATTATAAAAATGCAGCTAAAGTAAAGATAATCAAATTCATGGGTGAATAAACTTTTTTATTTAATTAAAGGACGAAGCTTCGAAGCTAAGAAAATATGTTTCGTTAAATGCTATGAGGTTCCTTCAACACATAAAACTCTGGGTATGGTGCATATCTCACAAATAAAAAAACGCGTTTTGTAAAAAAATGTTTTATTAGAATTTTTTATGGGTTTTTTAATTATTTAGATTTTTGTCTTAGGGTGTCTCCAGGCAGTTTTCTTAAGTATGGAAAATCGCGATTTTTAGCATACGAGATCTCGTGAAATACAGTAATATTTCACTAAAAAAATTTATATGAGTGTTAAAAAGGCAGAAATATCACGATTATAAAGTGAACATTCATTATATGATTGTAAATAATTGAAATAATTGATATTAAAAATCAAATTGCAATGAAATTTTTTTAAAACCCTTAAAAATATTTACTGCACACTATTTATTAAAAAAATACTTCCGATAGAGAGACATCGTTACCCTTTTTCACGTACGTAAAAATTAAATTGAATACTGTTGTATTTATGGTTTAATATACAATTTTCCGTGAAAAATGGGGGTTAATTGTTCCAAAATTTCGGCGAAACTTCGATTTAATTTAATTTGGTAAAATTTAAAGCTCCAGATAGTATATTTCTATTGAAATTTATAATTTTTGGAAGGCCATAGCATCTTTTGTATTTTTTAACGCATAAATAGTTTTGTCGTGCGTCGTGCGTTTTATCAATTTATTTCAGAGGGTTTGTTTATAAATCGCTTTTAGAGCTGATTATCCCATGGTAGCAGTGGCATAGTCGGTTAGCGCGTCCTCAAATTTTTGAAAGGTCCCGAGATCGATTCCCAATTAAAGCAGATTTGACCAAATTTTTTTTGATTTTATTAATTTTTTTTTATTTGTTTTTAAATTTTAAAAATTTATTTCACATAAATTCAAAAAATATTATTATTGTAAACAGGATTTGTTGTCTGTTTTTCACCAATTAGTCAAATTTTTCGTCATTTGAATATCTTAAAATATTATAATACTCAAAAGTATAATAATTCAAAAATAAATTGTAAGTAAACAAAAATGGGTAATTTTTGCTTTTTATTGCAATTGGTTTAACTGAACGCTCTGCAATAAAAACTGTCCGGAGAGACCTTAAAAGACGAAAATCTAAATAATTAAAAAACCTATAAAAATGTAACCGTGTATTGATTTTGGTAGAAAATAGAATATAACAAATTATAAAATAACAAATAGGTTGCGTTTATTTGCCATTTTTAATAACTGAAGCTAAGCGTCTAGTATTTTACAAGTCCGTTAAAAGACGGGTATCCAAAAAAATCGAATTCGTTAATAATCAACGGATTTAGATGACACTTCGCCGACAAATTCAAATTTAGGTTTTAAACTTGGTCGAATTCCGATTAGGAATTCATCAAGAAGGCCTACAGTAAAAATACTTTTACCCGATTTCAATTTTTTTGGTAAAAAAAGGCGCTATTTATTTCTTACTGTTTTTCCAGTTAAACCTAATTTAAAAATTCAATTTTTGCTGCCTACTATGTTTGGAGTACCAATCCTTTAATGTTAAACGAATTTTAACTAATTTGAATTTTAACGTGATAAAAATATTAAAAAAAACCAACCTTGAATAATTTCCTGAATAGTTCAGTATTTTTCCAAAAAATTTCCCATTATCGCTTCAGTTAATTCTTCGAACAGTTCAGCGGCTTTATTAAAGATTGTCGAAAAAGAAGAATATGATATTTAAACAATGGGATTATTTTTAGTCGAGCACTTTTTAGACTTATTATATTTTAGAGCAAAGACGTGAAAGTTTTATACAATTGTTCTGCCATATTTTAAAGGCAATTTTTTCTTGTTAGGTGAAAAACATTAATAGAAAATTATAATAATTTTAATGATAATATATTAGTTTTACAATAAAAGAGACAAGCAAAACTTTTCTAAACTTGCATAACGATATTGATTTTTTATTGCACCCTTTTAACAGAAACTTTTCAAATTTCACTTCGTAATCTTTTTGCGAATTTCAATTCGTTGAATTATACAAAATTTGGGTTTGTAATTTTAAATAAGAAAAAAAATTCGTAGAATTTTGGTTTGACGAACAAGTAGCCAAATTTTACAAATTATTTTGGTTTAATTCCTCAATGAATTGTAATCGTATTGTAAAACTACGAACCGTGTTTAGAGAGTTCCATAAATTAAAATTAACGAAGTAAAAATTAATGATTTAACTCAAAAAATATATCTCAAAGGAAATTTAAGCTTTGGACAGACTCTTTTATACTTTTATGTACCTAAAAAAACGTAAGCTTCAGATATCAAAGTGCAATAATTGAAGAATCCGTAATTGCTGGAGACAACTTCTTTTGACAAAATCGTAACTCCAAAATTTTATGATGGCTCAACTCACCACTAGATATTCCACATATTAACGCAAATTTTTTTTGACTTTAAATAATTATTTTATTAATAATTAACGTTAACAAATAACGTTTGCTAATTTTTTATGTTAAACTAGAATTATGTAATCACTGTTTATTTATGTAACATAATCAAACATTTTTACAGGTGCCGAGTTTAACGTAAGTGTAAGTTTGGATTAGTGAAAAGGCCCTTGAGATTCCGGACCCTGAGTGACCAGCTGCCGGACTTAGTTCCTCTTGGCATTATTTGCTCAGATTATCGGCTATAAATTTTGTTGACGTGTATAAGAATCTTGGTAATTCCGGCACAAATAAGGGATTACTTATAATTTTATAGCAATATAAACATTGCTTAAAATTTTTTTTAATTTTTAAGGAATTTGTCACGCGAGAAATAAAAATAGCAGACATTCTATTTTTATATTGTACGCTTTTTGAATCAACCACTCATTAAAAACACAATCCAATGTTAAAAGCATTACTAATATTTTTTTACTTTAATGTAATCGTGTGCTTTTTTGTGTTTACAGTTGAATTGTATCTGGCTGATCTCGTTAAAACGTATAGTAACATATTAAGAAAAATAATTAAAATTAGATGGTTGTGAATGCAAAAACAGAATTTAAATTTTTAAATTTCACTTTTTCACAAACTACACAAAGATTAGTCAACTTTAGGCGTTAAAAATTGCAATTTTTGTGCTAAATTGAGTAATTTGATAAATTTTTGTTAAAATAAGGTATTTGATATTTAATTTTACACCATTTTTGCTCATATAAATTGATTTATTGTTAAATAGTTAATTTAGCACTGCAATTCAATTCAAGGTCAGCTATAGGTTTGATTTGACTCTATTGATGCAAAAAACATATATACATACAGAATATTTATTTTATAATTAAAAAACTAATTACTGGAAAAAATCATTCAATTTTGGAAACTTTTAATAAGTTTAAATAACAACAACATTTAATAACATTAACAAGACAACTTTTAATACCATTAACAAAAACAACTTTTAATAACATTAACAACAACAACTTTTAATAACATTAACAACAACAACTTTTAATAACAACTTAAATCAATTTTTGTGAACGCATTTTGATTAAATTTGTGGAAATCCTGGATCAGACTGAACAAAGCAACATAAAACACAACATAATTGTTGTACTATTGTTAACAATAATACTTCATTGTCAAAATAGATCACAAAGAAATCTTTAAATCAAAAATGTTTCATTTTTGTTTCCACTACTATTTATTTATATTTGTTCTTCCTTTTTTTTAATATGAATCGTTTTAACATTAAATTATTTCTTCAGTACTGTTTTGTGCCAGTACTGTTTTGAGTCAAAAGCAAACTTTGAAAACGTTAAAACATTATTCTTTTGTGCCATTACTCTTTTGTTCCATTACTGTTTTGTGTCAGTCACGTGGTGTAGCAAACGCAATTCACATAGGACTCTTATGTGCCGAACTGTTTTTTGACAGTACACATTTTGAGGCGTATTCTTTCAAGCGTACTCTGTTGTGAAACCCGGCACTGTTTTGTGGAAGTTTTTTTCAGACCGCAATTTTTACAAGTATTAAAAATCAATTTAAAAAAATGCGACAAAATGAAAACATTAAAAAAAATTTTAATAATGTCGCAAAATTAATCTATTCCATTGCTGATTTTCCCCCCTTTTTGTCGGAAAAAAAATAAAAAAAGAAGAAATTAAAAAAAAGGTTTTAATTTCATAATGAACTATAAGCATCATCAAAACATATAAAAAATTTGAAACAACGACATTTCACAAATAATTTATTGATTTAAGGAGTTACTTGAATTGAAATTATTATCGTACCGCTTAAAAATTGAAAATGCAAAAGCAAATAAGAAAGCTCAAGAAGAATTACTTGAAATTTTAAAACTAAAAAGGATTTTCTGGGAGAAACAAGTCCTCGAAAACGTCAACAATACAGCATTCCTAAAGCCCGAAAACAACACCGCCAGTTGGTCTCTAGTAACGAAAAGTCTAAATGTTTAAAATTGTGTATTTATTTTTCAAAATTGTATTCGCTGTAAAGCTGTACTCACTCAAGTTTTATATATTCCTCTGTGTAAAATATTCTTGAATATAAAAAAATATTTTAAATATCTTGTATACTTATCATGCGGGAGCACCACATGACGATTGCCCCAACCATTAGTAGAGAACGCGGGTAAATTTTGAAATTCAGAACCTTCTTCTTCTTCTTCTTCTTATTATTATTATTCCAACGCTCCATCCTTAAAAGCGATATTCCTCATTCGTTACTGATTGATCAAAAATAAACATTGGCTCATTAGAAAGAAAAAGGAATTACGCAACTTTCTTAGGAAGCACTTTTTTTATTTAAGTCCTTGTTATCGATTTATTGATCAAAATAAAAAATTTGAAAAATAGTCAAATAAAAAATCCCAACCGCACAATAATAGCCTTTTGGCAACAATAAGGATTGTACAGAGCAGACAACCAACATCCCCTCATAGAAACAGCACAAAAAAAGCAGACCCGTTTTAATTGGTGGCAGAAACGGAACCAGTTCCCAGCGCCATCTGCTTCAACCGCGCGGAAAACGGCGAAAACAACAGAGTAATTTTTTTAATTCTTGCATTACTGATGACAAAATTAATTCAAAGTTTTATTTATTAAGAAATAATAATAAGCGTCGGTGGCGTTCGCGCGGATAATCATCGGTAGTGCGGGGTGCCACACTGCAATTTAACCCACACCGCGCCAACTATAATTAGAGAACGTGCGTAAATTTTGTAATTCATGTTCATCATATTCTTCTTCTTCTTATTATTTTATTTTAAAAATTATAATTGCAATCATTGGCGCACGGCATTGCGCCAACTATATTTAGAGAACGTAGATAAACTGTCTGGAGCGCAACTGCACGGCACTAACTATAATTAAACAACGTGGGTAAATTTTGTAATTTAAATTTATCTTCTTCTTATTATTATTTCTTATTTAAAAAAGTATATCTTGGCAACGAAATGATTATAAACATATGCCATTGCGCAGCTAAAACTAGTTTATTAGGCTATTTTTTAATTTTGTTTTTTACACATACAAATATAACCTTCTAATTAAAAAAGTGGCGATTTCGCGTTTGTCAAAGATTGCTGTGAGTATGATTTTTTAAAGTGACATTTCATCAAACTAAAACAAATGCAACAGTGTTGTGTGATTAGATCAATGTATAAACAAATCATTATCATAGGGTAGAAATTTTTATTTAGTGAGCTGCCCAAACCAAATGCAAATTTCCTATAGTCCACATAACCTCCATCTTTAGTCCACATCTTTTCTGTCTAAACATACGCGCGGGGAAAAATCGTCCCTTTTCCCTGCTCTATTCTTATAGCATTTTTCAAGGCTAGTCTTTAAAAATAGAGATATCTCTAATAATGGAATAAACTAATCAATTGAATTGATTAATAACGAACGAATCTGAAGAAAAGCTTCATTTTTGGAAGATATCAAAGTTGCATTTGAAATGCAAAATTTAAAAATAGTATCTATTGTATGCCATGTTGCAAATAACTACAATAGATCTTATTGTAAGCCAAGCTGCAAAATACATGCTTGCAACTTGCCTTACAATAGAATCTATTGTGGATACTTGTAACTTGCCTTACAATAGAATCTATCGAAGATACTTGCAACTTGCCTTACAATAGAATCTATTATCCATACTTGCAACTTGCCTTACAATAAAATCTATTGTCGATACTTGCATCTTGCCTTACAATAGAATCTATTGTCAATACTTGCAACTTGCCTTACAATAGAATCTATTATCCATACTTGCAACTTGCTTTACAATAGAATCTATTGTCCATACTTGCAACTTGCCTTACAATAGAATCTATTGTAGATACTTGCAACTTGCCTTACAATAGAATCTATTGTTTGTAGTTGCAACTTGCCTTACAATAGGATCTATTGTCCATACTTGCAACTTGCCCTACAATAGGATCTATTGTCCATACTTGCAGCTTGCCTTACAATAGGATCTATTTTCCATACTTGCAACTTGCCTTACAATAGGTTCTATTGTCCATACTTGCAACGTGCCTTACAATAGAATCTATTGTTCATACTTGCAAATTGCCTTACAATAGGATCTATTTTCAATACTTGCAACTTGCCTTACAATAGAATCTATTGTCGATAGTTGCAACTTGCCTTACAATAGGATCTATTGTCAATACTTGCAACTTGCCTTACAATAGAATCTATTGTCGATACTTGCAACTTGACTTGCAATAGAATATATTGTTGATACTTGCAACTTGCCTTACAATAGAATCTATTGTCGATACTTGCAACTTGCCTTACAATAGAATCTATGGAGAATCACGACGGTTAAATTGATGTACACAAAGGTCTCAAGAAGATTTAAAAATATTTTGTATATGACGTTGATTAACGGAAAAAAACCTGATCATATTACACCAAAATAACATAAACATAAAACATTTTTTCTAAAAAAAACAGCTGATTATGCATATTTTTTTTTAAATTTTTTCCGCCTTATACAAATTATTTTTAATTTTTCTCAAGACCTTTGTGTACATTGAATTTACTGTCGTGATTCTCCATTATCCATACTTGCAACTTGCCTTACAATAGAATCTATTGTCCATACTTGCAACTTGCCTTACAATAGGATCTATTGTCCATACTTGCAACTTGCCTTACAATATAATCTATTGTCCATACTTGCAACTTGCCTTACAATAGAATCTATTGTCGATACTTGCAACTTGCCTTACAATAGAATCTATTGTCCATACTTGCAACTTGCCTTACAATAGAATCTATTGTCCATACTTGCAACTCGCCTTACATTAGAATCTAATGTCCATACTTGCAACTTGCCTTACAAAAGAATCTATTGTCCATACTTGCAACTTGCCTTACAATAGGAATGACAATTGTTGTTTATTATTACTTTAACAAAAAATAAACAAATAATCACAAAATTAATAATACATTGAAAAATAAATAAATCCGAATTCAAGAAAGGCATTTATTTTGCAATTTATAAAGCGGGTCTCAAATAGAAAACGAATATTATTTAAATTTTGTTTGATATGCAAATAACGTTAAATCAAATCGAAACATCGTCAAAAACAATATGCAAATAGAGACCAAGTTTTTTAAAGAAAGTTGGCTACGGTGTTCGGTAATTTTTTTTCAAAATCCATAACAATTCATTTCTCCCGTGTTTGAAACTAAGTAAGTTACAATACTTTTTTAGTTTTAAAGGATTAAAACAGTTTATTTAACTCGTTAATAATTAAAAATGATGGTTGAAAATACAAAACTCAGATGAAATAAAAAAAAAAACAAACAAACCGTAGCCGATTTTTTAAAAACATAATTTTATTCAATTATCAATTATGAAATTTAAAACTTGAGCTTTAGGCTACCAAAACTTTTTTCCGTGAAATTTTGTTAACATTCGTTTACTGTTAATAGAAAACAGTTCTATTCAATTATTATGTAGTTGTCAAAAATAAAATGAAATAAAAACTTAAGCTTTTTACTACTAAAAACTTCCTTTTGCCAAGTTTTGTCAAAATCCGTTTACTGTTAATAAATTTAATTTATTTAAGACACCGGTTCTTTTAATGTTAAGTTTATTGAATGTTCTGGATTTTTTTTCACAAATAGACGATTTTTTTTGAAACTTTTAACAGACTTAAACGTGTCATAAAATATTTTAAAAATTATTATGGTTAAATTATATTTGGCTGACTTTGTAAGTTTGTGTAAGAGACATGAGTTTTCCAAAAAAATGTGCGGCTATGACCTTTAAAAAACGAATAAGAACTCATTTTTTTTTGCAAAATATAACAAAAATTTTTCCACTTTAACCTTTTAAAAAATTTCGTTTTTGGTTCCAAATTGAGCAGTTTGATAAATAAGAACTATGGTATTTAATTTTTAATATTAAACCATTTTTGCTAAAAATTTTTAATAGTTTTAATGATAAATAGTCGATGAAATACTGCAAATCATTGATGTCAGCTAGGTTTTATTTGCTTATAAAAACAGCTTATAAAATCAATAATTGAACTACTTATAAAATCAATAATCAATAATTTTTTGTGCCCAATAAAATTGTTTTAGCCCCTTACACTTTAAGCCCCACAGAACAAAACATAAAGTCGCACATCAGCACCCGCCATTGGAGAGCCTGTAAAATTCAAATGTGTTTTAAATTTTCGCCGACCGCCCTTTAAATTACCTAAATTAAACACTAAATCCAAAAGAATAGCATTTTTAAATTTGAGACTTTTGAAGAATACCTTGGCGGTAATTTTGAGCTATCTCCCGTGCAAATCCGTTAAGAAAAAAGCTTTCAAAATTAGGGTTAAAGCTACGCGGCGGCATATATTTTTACTACCCCGCGAGATTGCTCTGGTTGTCAATACTTGCAACTTGCCTTACAATAGGATCTATTGTCGATACTTGCAACTTGCGTTACAATAGAATCTATTGTCAATACTTGCAACTTGCCTTACAATAGAATCTATTGTCCATACTTGCAACTTGCCTTACAATAGGATCTATTGTCAATACTTGCAACTTGCCTTACAATAGAATCTATTGTCGATACTTGCAACTTGCCTTACAATAGAATCTATTGTCGATACTTGCAACTTGCCTTACAATAGAATCTATTGTCGATACTTGCAACTTGCCTTACAATAGGAATTACAATTGTTTATTATTTTTTAACAAAAAAATAAAAAGACCTAATCAAAATGATGTACTTAATAGCAACAAAATGCCAGTATCTGATCTTTAAATTTTGTACTTAATCTAATAGCCAAAGTATTTTTTTTATAAAAATAATTAAAATGTGACCTGGAGCTTTTTTTATAAGATTCCTTTTGCATTGTAAATTAAAAAACCGTGCTTTTACTAATTTAAAAAAAATATTGTATTATTATAGTTGTTCAATTAATTAATTAGGAAATTTCCTAAATAAAGTGCGTTAAAATATTATAACAAACTTCTTGAGCATAATTCATAATTTTTTTATTTCAAGTATAAATGTACACATGAATTAATTCTATTTATGTTATGCATTTATTAATGGTGCAGGAGCTGCATGACACTAAGTTCCGCAATAGTTGTTATATTTTTTAATATGGGTCTGTTAAATACAGTATGGTTTTATTGGAAAGCACAGGAAGTTTTGCTATAAAGCACTTTTTTTGGTTTAAAGTTCTTGTTGGTTTATATTAAAATTTTCAATACAACAGCAACAAGTTTCGTGACTGCAATGTTAAATAAAGCATGAAAATGCAGCAATATATCACCTAGGTTCAAACTGGAAAAAGTAAAAATATTGTAGACAAATAAAATTAAAAAAATCATGCTCTAATATATTTTTACAAATTTTAAAATTCTAACTTTTTGACATAATTGTTACTTGTTGCGCATAAAAATTTACAGCTTGTTTAATATATTTTTTATAAAAAAAATTGATTTACAATTGTTCAAAAGTGCTTTCGCGACCCATAGAAAATGTAAAACAATACAAAAGAAAAAAATATGTAATATTTTGAACATGACGTTTTTTAAGCATGCTTAGGCGTTTTTTTTTTGCAAAAAAAAATCAAGCTTTGCACCATACATAGACAAGATAGTCCAGGGTTAAATCCGGATTGCCGGGGTGGGGTGTGGTTAAAACCCAAAGAACAGATTTTGCCTATATTGTTTTTTTTTTTGAACTTGCAAAAAAAAATAGGTAAAAACCCATTTTTTTAAAAAGCCCTTTTTATTGCATTTTGAACTTTTTATTGCTTAAAACATTCATTTGACCACGAAATTTAAGTTTGGAGGCAGTAGGTCATTTTGAAGATTTTGAAGATTTGAAGGTCATTTTTCTTTCATTTTTCTTAAACTGGGGGGGGGCGTTAAAGTTTTCTCCTTCCACTTCTGAGTGGAGGGTTCCTTAAATACCCCTTCCCAAACATCCAGAATATCAGAGGTTAACCCCATATCCTCCTCCCCCTGTGCCCATTTATGCTTTGCACTATATACTACTTTATTTGCAGTTATTAAAATGGCATACTTAAAATACCTTAAATTAAAATTTTTTTTGCCCATTTCAACAATTTCTTTCCTTCACCACCTAAAAAAAGAGATACCCTTTTGACTTCATTGATTCTTCCCAAATCCTTAGTGTTAAAGCCCACATTGTTTTAAAAGTCATTACACAAAGTTGAAAAAATTAAAATGTGGGTTGGGTTTTGAACATAGGTGGGCAGGGGGTTGGGTGGTTATACCCCCCAAAAAATCCCGATTATAGCCAACACCTCCCCTAAAATAAAACTGTGCAATACCCTTGGGCCGGAATTCATGAAGTGGGGTTTTCCATGAATTAACTTGGTGTTAGTAAACCCCGCCTTAACCCCCTGATTAACTACATGTATTCCAGGATTAACTTGGTGTTAGTTAATCCCGATTAGTTAATCCCACAGTAGTTAATCAAGGGATTTAGCCGGGGTTAACTAACACAAAGTTAATCCAGAGATAACCCCGCTTCGTATATTCCGGCCCTGGGTTTTACAGAGGGCAGGGCATTTCCAAAATTGAGGGGCACGGGGGCTTTTTTTTCTAAACTGGGAATGTGCAAAAGAAAAGGCGAAAAGAAGGAAAAAAGTTAAATTTTGCAAAAATAGCAAAGAATAAATAATAGCGAAAATCCTAAAATAAATAATAGCGAAAATAGATGAAAAACAGCAATATTTTTAGCATTTTGTTCATTTTCAAATGAGAAAGGTACAGCCAGTAATAAAACGGGAGTTCACTGGACCGTGTCTGTCAATTAGCTGGTTTGACCCTTGGGGGTTCTTTACAAAAATGCATGTCATTTGGAATATTTGTGTTATTGAAAGCATTTCTCATTTTTTGCAAATAATTTAAGTAACATAAAAATTTTAATACAAAGCAAAACAAGCATTAATTCAGTTCCTTTTTTGTGCTTATTGTTGAAAATTGTTAAATTTGCTATATGAGTTAATTTTAATAGGTTTTGCACAAAACATAGCTCCACATAGCTCCAGAAATTCTTTTAATAAACCAACAGTATTAATATAATGTATTTTCTGGCTGAACTCGTAAAATTGTTGGGACGTATGAAAATAATATTGTGCGATTATGACGGTTTCTACACAAATTAAAATATTTCATATCTCTTTTTGTTCAAAAAAATATCAGTTAACTTTATTTGCTAAAAATTTGACAAGTCTGATACAAAGTAATTAATTTAATAAATAATTGTTAAAATAAGATACTAAATCTGTAATAGTAATCTGTTTATTTAGTCGATACAGATTCATAAATTTTATTTTTTAATGATAAAACCGTAACCGAATAGTTTGTACTTGTTAAAGCTAAAATTCTTAGTTTTGTTAAAAATTTTATTTTGTTAAATATGTTTTAAATTTTTTTTAAATGTTTTAATATTTTTTTAAATTAGTAAAAGCACGGTTTTTTAATTTACATTGCAAAAGGAATCTTATAAAAAAAGCTCCGGGTCACATTTTAATTATTTTTATAAAAAAATACTTTGTCTATTAGATTAAGTACAAAATTTAAAGATCACATACTGGCATTTTGTTGCTAAACTAAAATTTCCCATGCAAAACTTTTAATCTGATTCCAAGTAAAGCGGTTTGGCCTAAATTAAAATTGGAAATTGAAAACCGTGCAAGCGCAAGCGCGACGGACTGGAAGGAAAAGACAGAAAGACGAAATAATCTCGCTACTGACTGACTGGCTTGGCGAAATAGATGTTACATGTTTACTTGATCCATTCACTGTTCAGCGTCAGTTTCTTTTTGTTTGAGTTTGGTTTAAAACTCCGTCTTCTTTGCGTCAGCTTTTGATTTTGATGTGTTGGTTGCAAGGTATTACATGTCTGAAAAAATAAATCGTTTATTGCTCTCTGCTAGGAACTTTTAATCATTTCCAATTAAAAGTCCCACAAAAAGCAGTATTGTACACATAAAAATAAAACGTGTTTTTTTGTGAAAATTGTTGCAGAATAAATTGTATTTATAAAATTAACCACGAAAACAATTTTTTGTATAAAGTCGATTTTTTTAACTTCAATCTTTGGAATT
>JASAMX010010006.1:0-17509 GCA_030248175.1 Microlaimidae sp. YZB2_3 | reverse complement strand
GATTCAAGATTTTATAGTAATACATGAAGAAAACAGTAAGAAGGACAAAACAAACACAAATGTGATTGCAACCCAGTTGAGTTACAATAACACCAAAAATCACAAAATTGAGAGAAGACCTGGCTGATTTAGATTTACTAGAAAAAAAATGACTAAAGGCCTTAAAAAATAAAGCTCTTTATTTAGCCATTTAAATTTCCATTAGTTAATTCATCAAAGATTTTTTAAATTGGTACAGAGTTTTGGAACTAACTTGATCTTCATTTAGATAATTCCATTTACTTATAACTCTATTAAAAAAACTGTATTTTCTACAATTGACTCTTGAGTGCTCTTTTTTTAGCTTTTCAAAACTGTGGTTTAAATTTTAAATATTTAAATACAGTCCAAGAGTACTGGAATGAATTTGTAGGCCGTTTTAACAAAATGTATTTTGATTACATGTGCCTATAATAAACAAACATAAAACATATTCTAAGAAAAAAGTTCAGTATCCAAAACATATTTATAAACTCCAAAAAAAAAAGAAAAAAAATTGTGGAAAACTAGACATAGTAACAATAATTTTAAAAATCAATTTAAAACTAATTTCCCAAAACTTTATGCAAATAGTGTCAAAAAGTTCAAATCAGATCAAGAAAAAGAGGTTCTTAAATCACATGATATTGGTCATTTTTATAAATATATAAACAAATCGCTAAAATCCAAGGAAGCTATTCCTCCAATACAATGTGTAGATGGTAGTTTTGAAACTGAAGATTCTGAAAAAGCAAAAATTTTTGGTGACTATTTTGCCTCTGTCTTCACCAAAGATAATAATAACTTTCCATATTTTGAACCAAAAAACAATCAAATACTTGAAAACAGTAAATTTTTACCGTAAGAAAATGTTTTAAATCTTTAAAAAACTGCCTAATAAATTGTTGTTTCTTAAGTATATATGTACGGTTAAGACTACATATACGTAACTCGTCCCATTTTAATTAGTAAGATATATACAGACCTGTGCACTGCCCCCCCCGGGGTTAAAACGGGGGGGGGGGGGCAATTCCAAAACGGGGGGGGGCAACTTTTTTGAAACGGGGGGGGGCAATAAAACGGGGGGGGGGGGCAAGCAGAGGAAAAGAGAAAAAAAAGAGAAAAAAAGGAGAAAAAAGAGAGGAAAAAAGGGAAAAGGGAAAAAAAGGGCAAAAGAGCGAAAATAAAGTAAAAATAGGTCCAAAATGGGTTAAATTACATTGAAATAGGCTAAAAACTGCAAAAAATTCGCGATGATGGCGTCATCATAGGTCAAAAATGGCGTCATATTTTCAGAGTACTTTTTCATTTTTTGACGGGAGGGGCAATAAAACGGGGGGGGGGCAAATCCTCCAATAAAACGGGGGGGGGGGGGCATTTTCAGACCGTGCACAGGTCTGTATATATAAATAATAAATATATCTCGTAATTATAATAATTACCTCGTGAGCCTTGGAAGTCGTTGCCACGAATCCACCGCCGTGACAATGAAAGACGAGATACTTTGATTTCGGCAAATGACCATCCACTACTGTTCTTCCAAATAACCCGCCTTTTCGAACCTGTAAAATATAGGTTACGTTTTATGTTGCACATGGTAATCGAGAGTTTATTAACTACTATACAGTATACAAAAACAAAATACGGCTCTACCTGAACTAAACTACGAAAATGTATCAAAAGTTTTATCTATTTAACAAAGTATTCAGTACTATTAGCACCAGAAGAGAATTAGAATATATCGGACCCCCCAGTAACTTAAAATATTAAAATGAATCTCGGTAGGGTGGCGATAGTTTTAAAAAATTTTTGGTGAAGAACCTTGTCAACATGTAACCGACTCGAATTATCACACTCTCACTAAAGTAAACAAGTAAACTCCTCTTAATTAGTGTTTTAGGAATTTCCAAATGACAGTGTATTGTGTTTTTTTTTTCAAATTTTTAGCTTAAAGTTATTTAGCTTTTGCCAAGCTCGATATTTATGCGAAGTAAAAACAAAATTTCATTTTGGGGTTTTTACTCATGTAAATATTATAACAAAAGTCGACAAGCAGATTTCCTAAAAAAATTAAATGAAACACTTAAAAAATCTGAATTATTGAGATAATTGACTCTTTTCAATTAACATCTAACCAATTCACCGCGCCACTAACCTTTTCCGTCTGCTCCAGCTTCAAAAATGGTCTCGCCTGGAATACATTATTTTAATCTGGCTCATTGCAATAACAGATAGAAAAATGCAAAATTCTCTGCAAATGTATTTTTCGTCAATGATTTTTATGCTTATTTTGATTTTTGCTCCAAACGTGTAAAACTCTTTTTTTAACTACTAGGCGAACAGAAGGGTTTAATAGTAAGCATGTGTGGGCAGCCTTCCGGATTTGGGAGATATATCCTACCCGAAATTGGGGGAGGGTATTTTAAAAAATTTTTAGAGTATACCCAAAATACCGTAGATTTGTACTGAGACCCCTCAACTTTTAGAGGGGGTTTCCGGGTTATTTTCAAATTTTAGGGGGTGTAAAGGTGGGGCACTGGGCTGCCTCCCGGATTTTGGAAGAGGGTATACCCGACCCCCGAAATTTGGAGGAGGGTGTCCCGAAATTTATTTTGGGATATGCCTCAAATATACCATTTTTAACGTTTTTAGTACTGGACCCCCTAAATTTTAGGGGTGTGTGGGCGGAGTACGCCCATAGGTGGGCAGGGGGGGTTATACCCCCCCAAAATTTCGGATTTTGCTGACACCCCCCCTTAAATTTGGGGTAGTCGGGGACACCCCCCCCCCCAAAATTCCCAAAAAATTCAAAGAAAAATTTTTAAGTGTTATAAAAGGACTAAAAAATTTTTCCGCGCTTCGCGCGGAGTGTTTATTACCTTATTTTCCCGTTTATTACCTTTTATTACCTTTAAATTCCCCCGCTACGCGAGCATTTTAAATTTCCCTGCTACACGGGCAGTTTAAATTGGCAATTTATCTTAGTTTTTCAATTTCAAATCGATTATCCCATTCAGTAGTTAAGGCATACATGTTTAATAAAACTACTATAAAACACTATTATCCTTTTTAACGTTTTAAACACATGTTACAAATGTATAGTATAGCTATTAAAACCTTAAATTTTGTAATTACTATCATTTGGAATTAAAATTTCTAGTGTATTTTAGCGCCTCAAATTATAAATTTTCTGCTCCGGGGGGCATTGTTCCCCCGTCTGGGGTGGCCCGAACCCCCCTGACTGAATTTTTAAGATCACAGAAAATTATGTAGAAATTAGGTAAAAAAACAAAAGTAAAAGGTATGTTCACGCGATCACCAGGAGACGATTTTTAAGCCGTTTTTAGTATATATTTTAAAAAATTTTTGCCTCCGGCGGCTGGGGGGACACCCCCCAGACCCCCGGCCGACGCTTCGCGTCGGCTGGCGCCGCTACGCGGCGCAGGCGGCAGCGCTTTGACAACACTTTTTCTCCCCTCCCCCAGACTGACGCCCCCGAAATGAAATCCTGACTGCTCCACTGCACATTTTTATTAAAAGAATTAAAAAAATAAAATTTTATAAGTTGCAATAAGATCTTATTTTAATTTCACACAGTTTTAAAGCATTTATAAGCTTGTTTTACGTTTATTTTACGCGTTTTAAGCTCATTTTAAGGCAGCGCGGAAATATTGGGTACACCCCCCCCCCCTCAAAATTTGGGTCTTACTGGACACCCCCCCTAAAATTTGACCCCCCCCTTATACCCCCCCCCAAAATCCGAGAGGCTGCCCACCTATGAGTACGCCCACATTTTAGGGGGAGTGTCGGCAGTAATTTGGATTTTTTTGGGAAGGGGGGTTATAAATCTCCCCAACCATAGGTGGGCAAGGGGGAGGGTTTGGGGGTTATACCCATACATGGGCACGGGGGGAGGGGGTTGGGGGGTTAACCCCCCGAATTCTGAGAAGGGGGGTTTAACCCTCCACTCAGAAGTGGGGGGAGAAAAGGTTAACTCCCCCCCAATTTTGGAAAAATAAAGAAAAAAATGTCTTTAAAATGACTTTTAACTGCCTCCAAACTTAAGTTTTGAGGTCAGAATGAATGTTTTAAGCAATAAAAAGCTCAAAAATGCAATAAAAAGGGCTTTTTGACCTTAAATTAGCGTTTTTAACCCATTTTTCGTTCAAAATCGAAAAACGAAACGATATGGGTAAAATGCACTCCAGAAAAAAACGATATAGGTATTTTGCGTTTCTTGGATTTTAACCCCCATCCCCAATTTGGGGTTTAACCCCCCCACTCCGGACCAATTCGCCCATGTATGGTTATACCCCCAAAAATCCTGATTATAGCCGACACGCGACAGTCGACACCCCCCTAAAATTTTGGGGTTCCCCGGACACCCCCCCCCTTTAAAATTTGGGGGGTCCTAGTACTAAAAACGCTAAAAATAGGGTATTTGAGGTATGCCCCCAAAAAATTTTGGGGCACCCCCCCCCCCAAATTTTGGAGTCGGGTATACTCCCTTCCCCCAAAAAAAACCCGTAAGGCTGTCCACTTATGCCTCCAATCCCCCCCGCCCACCTATGGGTAAAAGGGGGTATAACTCCACCCTAACCTCCTCCTCTGCCCACCTATGGGGGCGTCGGCCAGACGTGCACTGCCCCCCCGGGGTTCAAACGGGGGGGCAATTCCAAAACGGGGGGGCACGGGGGGGCAACTTTTTTTTAAAACGGGGGGCAAGCAGGGGGAAAAAGAGAAAAAAATAGGGAAAAAAGAGAAAAAAAGAAGAGAAAAGGGAAAAAAGGGACAAAAAAAGCGGAAATAAGGTAAAAGTAGGTCTAAAATGGCTTAAAATACATTGAAATAGGCTAAAAACTGCAAAAAATTGGCGATGATGGCGTCATCATAGGTCAAAAATGGCGTCATATTTTTAGGGTACTTTTTCATTTTTTGGCGGGGGGGGGCAATAAAACGGGGGGGGGCAAATCCTCCAATAAAACGGGGGGGCATTTTCAGACCGTGCACAGGTCTGCGTCGGCAGTTTCGAGATTTTAAAAGGGTACAATCCCCCTTGTCCACCTGTGATTGTAAGGTTAATTTTAACCTACCATTCCCTCCCTCCAAGTGTGCGAGAGCATGCGGAGGGGTAGCGGCCTGGGTCCCGTGTGGGCTGAAGGTGGCGGGATTCGAATCGTTCGTCCGCCTTCCCCCGGAAGTTCTATCGGGGGCCCTACCGGACATTCAATTATCTCGTAAACAGCCATTTGCGGACACAGCCAGTTGGGAACTTGCTATAAAAACAGTCAAAACTACTATTAGGTTTTTTTTTAATGCCAAATTGACGCCACTGGCGCCTAGAATTTTCCGCTGACGCCTAAAATCTTAAACCTAGGCGCCTAGATTTTTGGTTAGACCAGACACGTATTTTTTACAGCTTTTTTTAGACAAATAGACAAAAAACAAAACAATTTTTTAAGGTTTTAAAAGATCAATTTCTTCAATTTTTCTTGCGTTTCGCTTGGCTCAGCGCGTAATTGTTTTGAACTAATTAATAATTTATTATTTTTGGTGGCATAAAGGTAATACTACTAATTAATTATATTTTTTTAAATCCGAGAAATGCCATTTAAAGTAAAAATTTTAAAAAACTAATTAATAAAGTTTTGTTTTGATCAAAACCCTAAAATTACCCTCTAATAAAATCATTATTTGCTGGGATTTTGCAAGATTTTTTAAAATTTTAGAAAGAATTGAATTTATCTTTAAATCATTAAAAAATAGCATAAAATTTTTTTATGGATTTTATAAAACTGTTTTTATCTGTTTCACTTAAAAAACTATAAATTTTTTTATATTGATATGAAATCAATATTTTTATTTACTTTAGTTTAATAATTTATTGGAGATCCTCCCCTAAACTTATCAAACAAACGACAATTATAAAATTAGAATTAAAAAATAAAATTAAATAGGACTAAGTCCAACGCAAACAAAAAGAAAAAATAATGTAAACAACCTGTTTAAAAAACCCATATACAAATTTTAAATCAACCATACCAAGCAATAATTGGTTATAAACACCTTCCAATTAAAACTTTGCCAGCCAAGCCAACCCAACATTATTTAATGATTTTCTAGGTCTATGCCAATATTCTCTTGTTAAATTATAATTCTTTGGCAAAATTTTACGCATTTAGAAATTAAGCATTGAAAAAAGAAAAAATATTTTAGATTTTAAGCGTATAAAACAAAAATTTGACTTTAAAGTCATCCAAAAATATAGATGGTACTGAAAAAACTATTATATTAGCCCCATTAGTTGACATGGAAAAATTTTTATGTTTTTGGCGCCTAGATTTTAGCGCTGGCGCCTAAAATTTGGAGGCTAGGCGCCAGCTGGCGCCTAGGCGCCGGCGAAAAAAAAACCCAGAACTACTATTGATAACACAATAAAGTTGCATTTTCAAATACTAGCGTTTTATTGTTTAAATGTGTCGTTTGCTTTTTGAAGTGATGGTTAAAATTTTATTGGGTTAATTGTAACGAATGCAACATTTAATTTTTGCTACCAAAATTTTGCGAGAAAAGTCGCACTTTTGTGTGGGCTTTTTTTTTGGTGGTGTTTTTTGGGGGGGTGTGTGGGTAGCAGAAAGGCGGATTTTTTCGAGAAAAGTTGTCGCATACTTAAAAAATGCTCTTGTTGGTTTTGTGTGTCGGGCTTTTTTGTGTTATATATTTTGTTGTGATGCAACAAGTTATATTATTTTGCATTTACTAAAGTTTTCTTATCTCAGAAAAAAACAAGTTATTTATTTTGATTACTAATTAATTAGCTTGATTTATTTATAAAGCTCGTTACTTAACACTAACCTGCAATAGAGCACCTTCAGAAAGATTCCAGAAACCCTTGCAAAACTCAACATCAGCGTGTTTGGTCACTTCTACAATTCTTTTGGCACGAGATTCAGGACTTAGGTAAAACTTACCAGAGTGAAACAAAGAAGTAAGAGCACCGCTCCCTTAAAACTTTATCAATTCATTTTGATTCACGTGTGATTTCATAAATAAATACTATTGAATGTTTCTTGATGAAAATGGAGGGAAGAGTGGGGTCCACCCCCTATAGCCTCGAAATTTTGTCCCCACCCCCAAAAGGTATTTTTCCTCGGACACCAGACCTCTCTAGATTTTGAAATTTTCCACCTCAGATCGAACCCCCTGCAAATTCAGGGGGTTCGATCCTTTTTTAGGGCCCTCACCTAGAAATCAAAATTTTATTTAACCGGGATGAAGATCGCCTCCTCTTAGCTTCGGTGAACATTTTTATCTATGTATAATTATATAATTATTTTTTTATTTAGAAGTTTTTTTTATCCTTTTTAAAAACTATTTTTTTCAAAAACTTAATTTTTAGCATTATTATAATAATGTTAATTTTCGATCATAATCAAATAAGAATTTATATTGTTTTATTTTGTTCAATTGAAATTGATTTGTATGTGATTTTATAAACAAGTACTATTGAAAACTATTTAAAATTTAGTTTTCAACATTATTATTTATAATAATATATATTTTTAATCAAAACAAACAATTGTAAAGAAATTAAAATTCACGAACGAAAGCATACATGGGCACGGGGGGGGGGTTGGGGGGTTAACCCCCCCCCCAATTAGGCGAAGTGGGGGTTAACCCCCCACTCAGAAGTGGGGGGGGGAGAAAAAGTTAACCCCCCCCCAATTTTGGAAAAATGAAGAAAAAAATGTCTTTAAAATGACTTCTAACTGCCTACAAACTTAAGTTTTGAGGTCCAAATGAACGTTTTAAGCAATAAAAAGCTCAAAAATGCAATAAAAAGGGTTTTTTGACCTTAAATTAGCGTTTTTTACCTATTTTTCCTTCAAAATCGAAAAACGATATGGGTAAAATGCACTCCAGAAAAAAAAACTATATGGGTATTTTGCGTTTCTCCGATTTTAACCCCCTTCCCCCTAATTTGGGGTTTAACCCCCCCACTCCGGACCAACTTGCCCATGTATGAACGAAAGGCTTTCACTAACTAACCAAAAACAAATTCGATTTTTATATTAAATTGTTTTGTATAATAATACATTTAAAAAAAGTAAAATATTCAATTTCATCATGAAAGATTTACCTTTTTCCCAGCTAACACTGTAAGCTGCCAAAGCTAATCCAATTATATGAAATACCCGTGCAACTGATGAGCAAAACTAAAAAAATTAAATTAATGTTCTCAAATGAACTATCAAATCTTCTTTATTTGTTTCCATGCTAAAATTACAAAATATATAAAAATCATACTAAACTTATTCACTTATAAAATTTTAAATAAGCTATTAAAGTGTTTATGTTAAACCGACAACAACGAAGTGTACTTATCTAGGATTTTATTTTGGGTTGAAAGAAGATGATGTTATTTTTAGATATTACAATTAAACAAGTAAACTGTTTTCTGTACTGCAGGTTGTTATACGTTAATTAAATTTATATTTTACAACAAAAATTATACATACATAATATTATAAAAAGCTAATTAGCAATATTACCGACAAAAAACTATTGAAACGCATGAAAAAACTTATTCGCAGCGGCAGTTTTAATTCAACTAATCAACTATATGTTTACTTGAAGTAAATATTATAACATATTACTAGGCATCATGTGCACAAACTTTGCAATTTTAATTTTTTTAATTTCGGTTGCCCTGCCCAGCCAATAATTTTATATGAATACGATTTTTCTACCTGAAACCCAATGGCTCGGCCATAAAAACAAGAAGAGTCAAACCCTTCAACTCTTTGCATTAAAGGTTGAAACTTGCTAAAATCTTCATCTGGTATCAAAGTATTTTCTGGCCAAACGTCAAGAAATGACACTACCTAAAAAATATATTAAAAAAAACCATAATAGCCATTAGGGATCGGATTGCCCGAAAAAAGCTATTTTACTCACCGATAAAGTTTACACAATCAACGCAAAAATCACCGAAAATAAACTTTTTGGGTAGAATAAACAATAGCGATAATAAACAATAAGTGGGGTAGAAAGAGAGTTATCATATCCCCACGCCTGTGCAATGCCCCCTTCGCCGGGGTTTTATGATGGGGGCAATTTTTTTAAAGAGGGGAGGGGCAATAAAACGGGGGGCAAGTAGCTGAGAAAGAAAAAAAAAAGAAAAATAAAGAAGAAAAAAAGAGAAAAAAAAACAAAAAAGAGGACAAAAAGAGCTAAATTTATATACAAAAAGGTCTAAAACGGCTTAAAATGCATTAAAATAGGCTAAAAAACTGCAAGAATTTTGTGAAAATGGCGTCATAAAAGGTGAAAAATGGCGCCATAGTTTTTAGGTGCTTTTTTAGGACGGGGGGGTTATAAAGCGGGGAAGGGGAAGGGCACAGCCTCTAATATTCCGGACGAAGCATTTTCAAACAATGCACAGGGGTCGTATGCTGAAGGTTTAATCTGACTTAAAGTTAATCTGAGATTAGCGATTGTCGACACACAGTAAACATACTAACAGTATCGATTAGATAATCTAGTTTAACAAATTTAATCCGAGATTAGGTTTAATCTCAGATTAAATCGTCACTAACCTAAGATTAAATTGTTAATTTATGCAAATTTTTAAACCACTTCCGGAGGTGGATTAAAAATTTGCAGGATTTTCCCGCTAATCTCAGATTAATGACGATTTAATCTGAGATTAAATCTATTAACTTCCTTAACCTAGATTATTCAATCAATACTGTTAGTATGTTTACTGTGTGTCGACAATCGCTAATCTCAGATTAAATTTAAGTCGGATTAAACCTTCAGCATACCACCCCAGATCTGTATCCCTCATAACACAAATCGGTTTTACCGCAAACACCCCTCCCTATTTTTTAATTAAATTTGGGCTGATTACTAAAACCACTAAAAACGAGGTTGGGGGTTAAGACGCCTGCGAAAAATTTTGACGTACTTCGATGGCCGTACTTTTTTGGTATATAGTACTTTTTACAATTATAAACTTCAGAAAATATATTTATCCCTATCATCAAGTATGTTTTAACTTCTACTAACCCCTACTAAACCTCTTCAAAAAACCTGCCACAGGTTTAGTTTTATTTATATCTAGTCCCTCCTTTTATAGTAATGTACTTAGGTGCTGCTGTCAGAGAGAGATGAATCGGTGTGCGTTAAGCGGCCAACACCTCTGGCGGCAGCCTGCCACAAACCACAAAACCACATAGAAACCACCTCCTTTTTCAAAAAAAATCTCGAGTGCTGTTCAGTGGCGTGGCCAGGAATAAATTTTGGGGGGGCGGTCTGGGGGGGTACATACTAACCCTGAGGGGAGTCTGGGGGGCGAGAGCCCCCAGCGGGGTCAAGGGGCAGAGCCCCTTGTCAGGGGGGTCCGGGGGGCAGAATGCCCCCAGTACCCTGGTGTCCAGTACCCTCGTGTCCCGTTCCCGAAGATGAAATGTCTGAAGATGAAATCACCAATTATGTCTACTTGAAGCTTTTTCCCGCGCGAAATTTACGTGAAAAAAGACAAAGCCTGCGTGACTTAATGTTCAAGTTTGGTGGTCACACGACTGCTATAAAAATTTCATTTAATGTAAGTCGGACTGATTACCAAACCATGGCTTTGGATGCAATTGCAAACTTGTTTAGAGTAAGTTTTTTACAATTTTAATTTATTAATAATTGTGCAGGGAATCGAGGCTGCCATCTTTTCCCCGCCCGCCCGCCGCCCTCTGGTTACGTCCCTGTAATTGAGTTAGTGAAAAAGTGTGATTCACTAAAAAATTTAATTCCAGCTCAGCTGATACTTATTAAAGGGTTTTTATCTCTTTACATTTAAAACATGTGTTTAAAACATTAATAAAGGTTAATAGTATTTCTAGTAGGTAGTTTTATTTAACAAGTATGTCTTAACCAGTGGCGTGCCCAGGATTTCATTTCGGGGGGGGGGGCGGTCTGGGGGGGTACATACTGACCCTGAGGGGGGTCTGGGGCGCGGCAGCCCCCCAGAAATGGGGGGTCTGGGGGCGAGAGCCCCCCAGCGGGGTCAAGGGGCAGAGCCCCTTGTCAGTGGGGTCCGGGGGGCAGAATGCCCCCCCGGAGGAGAAAATTTTTAATTTAAGGCTCTAAAATACACTAGAAATTTTAATTCCAGATAATAATTAAAACAAAATTTAAGGTTTTTTAATTCCTATCCATTTAAAACATGTGTTTAAAACGTTAATAAAAGGTTAATAGTGTTTATAGTAGTTTTATTTAACATGTATGCCTTAACTACTGAGCGGCAAAATCGATTTGAAATAGAGAAACGGAGATAAAGTGTCAATTTAAACTACCCGCGAAGCGGGGAAAATTTTTTGACTATTAATATGCTTTTGGAAGGCATCAGGAAAGTTTCTGTATTAATATTTAAGAAAAAAAATTTTCTCTCCCAAAATTCAAAAAACGTAAGGGCCCCCCCTTACGAAAAAATCCGGCTTCGCCGGATTTCGGGGGGGGGGCCCCCCCCCCCCCCCCGCTTCCCCCCCTGGGCACGTTACTGGAGCTGTTAATTTACAGCACCTGAAATTTTGTGAATTAAATCTTAAAAATATTAAGAGCTATAGTTTACACTTAAACACAAAAAAATTATGTTTTTGATAGTGTGAGCTAGGCTTGGAAAGAGGAGCCGTGATGCTTGCCACAACATCAAGGATGCTTGCCATGCATATTTCACTTTGTATCGATATAAAAAATATTTACAGTGATTTTTATATTCTGCTATATTTCTATAATTTTACAAGCATTTCTAAAAAATAACTCAGATAAAAAATAGATATGGTATAACACATATAAAAACAATATAAATAAAAACAAACCTCGACCAGACTATCGTTCATAAATCGAAGGACAAACGTGTGGGCTTCCAACTCTCTGCAGAAATAAGCCGAGCGAAACACCAGCGATCTGCGCTGTTCAGTTATAGTGCGCAATAGGCGAATTAAATGCAATACGCAGGTGTCCGTTAAACACACCAATGACCGATATCCGTTTCCTGGCGTTTTTTCATCAAAATCGTATCTAAACGAATAAAAAATTACATCACGCTAACGTTTAAAACATAATACATTTTATATTTTGAAAGTATATAAGAGACTACTACAATGAAAATAAAAACTTCACCGGGATTCTAAGACTAACGGACGCTTGTTTTCGATTAAAAAGCAAAAAGAGAGTTTTAGCGCTTTAGAAACGGAGAGTAGTGATGGGCGGAACTGCGGAACCAGAACCATAGATGTTTTTGGGGGGGGACAGAGGGGTGCACCCCCCCCCCCTAGAGCCAAAATTTTGGACCCCCCCCTGGAAAAAATCCAGGGGGGCCCCCTCCCCCCCCAAGCTCGAGAGCGGTCCGACCTACCCTCCCCCCCTGGAAGGCTGGACCCCCCTCCCGACCAATTTGGAAGTATATTTTTTTATTTACTGTCAAAAACACAGGTTTTTAGTTAAAAACAGTGTTTAAATACACTTTTTAGGCCTAAATAGGCTGTTTTAATGCATAAAATTCAATATTAGACCTAAAAACACTTAAATTATTGAGTTTAAAAAATTTTGCTGAAAAATTGGACCCCCCTGACCCCCCCTAAATTTAAAATCTATCACCCCGGGTCGACCTCCCTAAAAAGCCAGGGGGGTCCGATCCGGACCCCCCTGGACCCCCCCCCTAAAAAATTTTGGCCTTCCACCCGGGGGTGGACCCCCCCCTAGCGGACCCGACCAAAAACATCTATGACCAGAACCGGAATTGAGATTTTCCAAAAATCCGGATCAGGAACCGGAATTCTAAATTTTTCCCGGAACATCCGGATTACGGAACCCGAACTGCTTATAAAACTGCGAAACCTCCGGAACACGAACACCGGAACTCAGATTTTCCAAAAATGCAAAACAGGAACGGAACCGGAATTCCAAATTTTGCCGGGACATCCGGAACGCTGAACCGAAACTGCCCATCACTAACGGGGAGTAATTAAACCTCCAACGCTCAAACACAAGTGCCTCACTTATCGTAGATTAGCTGTATACCGACCAATATCGACTTGGGGGGTTAACCCCCCTCCAAATTTTGAAAAGGGGGGTTTAACCCCCCCTCAGAAGTGGGGGAGGAAGAAAAGGTAGGTTAACACCCCCCCCTCCCAATTTTGGAAAACTGAAGAAAAAATGTCTTTAAAATGACTTTTAACTGCCTCCAAACTTAAGTTTTGAGGTCAAAATGAATTTTTTAAGCAAAAAAAAGCTCAAAAATGCAATAAAAACGGCTTTTTGACCTAAAATTAGCGTTTTTTTACCTATTATTCCTTAAAATCAAAAAACGTATGGGTAAAATGCACTCCAGAAAAAAAAAACGATATCGGTATTTTGCGTTTCTCGGATTTTAACCCCCCCCCCCAATTTGGGGTTTTATTAACCCCCCCACTCCGGACCAACTTGCCCATGTATGGGCATACCCCGAACCCGAAGGTAAATATCAAAAACGCCTTGGTTTGAGGTAATTCGAAGGCACCCGGCCCCCCCCCCCCCCGCCCAAGAGAAGGATCCAATATTACAACAAACATATTAATGCTCTCTGGAAGGAACATCTCAACAGTTCACCAACCCACGTTGGGGATGGGCGTACGTACTTGGGCGCCACGGCTTGCATTTTCTCCACCAATTCCTCGATTTGCGGCATACGAACGGCGATTTCGGCGCAGGATTCTGCGAATCGGACGGAATAGGAGGCCCCGGAGGTGACGAAGTGGTCCCTGTTCTCCTCGGCCAGCCCGCGCAAAACCTCGAGGATCGGTTTCCTGCGCACCGACAGTTTTTGAGACAACGTCTCCTTTGTCATAGCTAAAATTAAGGGTATGTTAAATAATAATGTATAATAACAATAAAATAAATCTAAATAAATATAGTTTTAAAGTGCTATATCACAGAAATCTGGTTTGGCAGGCAAACAATTTGACCTCTAGATTTAAATGTTTGGATCATGATCCGTAGGGGTCTAGTTCATACATGGGCAAGCATAGGTATTTTTTGGAGAGGAGACAGAGGGGTCCACGTCCCCCCAGAACCAAAATTTTGGACCCCCCCCTAAAAAAAATCCAGGGCCCCCTCCTCCCCTCCAAAGCTCAAAAGCGGTCCGGCCTGACCCTTTTCCCCTCTAGCGAAGCTGACCCCCTCCCCCTCCCTTCCCGAACAATTCGAAAGTATGATTGTTTTACTGTCAAAAACACGGTTTTTTAGTTAAAAACAGTGTTTAAATACACCTTTTAGGCCTAAATAGACTGTTTTAGTGTATAAAATTCAATATTAGACCTAAAACACTTTTATTATTGATTTAAAAAAAATTTGTTAAAAACTCGGACCCCCCTGACCCCCCTAAATTGAAATCTCGCACCCGGGGTCGACCCCCCCCCTAAAAAGCCAGGGTGTCTGAACTCCCCTGGACCCCCCCCCCCCTAAAAAATTTTGGCCTTCCCTCCGGGGGTGGACCCCCCCCTAGCGGACCTAACCAAAAACACCTATGGAAATCAGACCTGTACACTACTGGGGTTTTAATGAGAGGTGCAAATTTTTTGAACAAGGTGCACAATGGGAAGGTGCAAATTTTTTGAACCGGGGAAGGGGGAGGCAAAAACGGACAAAAAAGCGAAATTTAAGTAAAAATAGATCTAAAAGGGTTTAAACTGTGTTGAAATAAGCTAAAAATGGGGCGCATATTTTTTAGTACATTTTATTTTTTTCGAGACGGGCATTTAAACGGGAAGGCACAAGCACTAATAAACCTAAAGGGCGGGATTTCCCGATCATTCACGGGTCTTTAATATTATTCTTGTTTTTATTTATTTCAATGAACACCAGACAAACGAAAATTTTATTAGGAAGCATGTCGGTTACACTTATCAATTTTCCGATTCACATATTATATAGTTTAAAAAAAACGGCACAAGTCCCATTCGTGTAACAATTATCGATTTGACTGATCGAAAAGTAAAATAGACATGTAAAACATTTTTATACCCCAGATTGGACTCGTAGACCTCAATTTTGAGGTTATTATTTTTTCGATTTAAATCTTCTGTAAAAAGTTATGAGCCCATTTGGGCCCGAAAATTGTCTATTTTTGGTAAGTACAATTTGTTGTTAAGAAAAAAAATTTTGTTGAGCAACAAAATAAATTAAAAATTGTATTTTTATATTGCTAAAGGTCTGAGGAATTTTAAAATATCTAAAAAAAATATAAAAATTTGTTGGTTACAGGGACCACCAAAAACATGGACAACAATTTAATTTGGCTTTAAAAGCTAATTTAAGCCTATTTTTGCTAATATAAGTTATCCTAAGCATAGGTGGGCAGGGGGGGTTGGGGGCATACATGGGCACGGGGGGGGGGGGGGTTGGAGGGGGGTTAACCCCCCCCCAAAATTCTGAGAAGTGGGGTTTAACCCCCCCCACTCAGAAGTGGGGGGGGGACAAGTTAACCCCCCCCCGCAATTTTGGAAAAATGAAGAAAAAAAATGTCTTTAAAATGACTTCTAACTGCCTCCAAACTTAAGTTTTAAGGTCCAAATGAATGTTTTAAGCAATAAAAAGCTCAAAAATGCAATAAAAAGGGCTTTTTGACCTTAAATTAGCGTTTTTTACCTATTTTTCCTTCAAAATCGAAAAACGATATGGGTAAAATGCACTCCAGAAAAAAAACGATATGGGTATTTTGCGTTTCTCGGATTTTAACCCCCCCCCCCCCTAATTTGGGGTTTAACCCCCCGCCCCCCCCCCACCGGGGGTCCGGACCAAGAAGTGGGGGGGCCCAAAAGGTTACCCCTCCCCCAATTAGAAAGAAGAAGAAAATGTATGTAGAATGACACACCGAGTGGGCCGGGGGGGGGTTGGGGGGGTTATACCCCCCCCCCCAAAATTTCGGATTTTGCTGACACCCCCCCTTAAATTTGGGGTAGTCGGGGACACCCCCCCCCCCCCCAATGCGCCTCCAAAGAAAAATTTTTAAGTGTTATAAAAGGACTAAAAAATTTTCCGCGCTTCGCGCGGAGTGTTTTTTCCTTATTTCCCGTTCATTACCTTTTATTACCTTTAAAGTCCCCCGCTACGCGGGCAGTTTAAATTTCCCCGCTACGCGGGCAGTTTAAATTGGCAATTTATCTAGTTTTTCAATTGCAAATCGATTATCCCATTCAGTAGTTAAGGCATACATGTTTAATAAAACTACTATAAACACTATTATCCTTTTTTTAACGTTTTAAACACATGTTATAAATGTATAGTATAGCTATAAAAAACCTTAAATTTTGTAATTAGTATCATCTGGAATTAAAATTTCTAGTGTATTTTAGCGCCTCAAATTATAAATTTTCTCCTCCAGGGGGCATTGTTCCCCCGAACCCCCCTGACTGATTTTTAAGATCGCAGATAATTATGTAGAAATTAGGTAAAAAAACAAAAGTAAAATGTATTTTTACGCGATCACCAGGGGACGATTTTTAAGCTGTTTTTAGTATATATTTTTAAAAAATTGTCGCCTCCGGCGGCTGAGGGAACCCCCCAGACCTCCCGGCCGACGCTTTGCATCGGCTGGCGCCGCTCCGGCGCAGGCGGCGGCGCTTCGCGCACCGCTTGACAACACTTTTTCTTCCCCCAGACCGACGCCCCCGAAATGAAGTCCTGACTGCAGAAGTCCACTGCACATTTTTATTAAATGAATTAGAAAAATAAAATTTAGAAGTTGAAATAAGTTCTTATTTTAATCTTACACAGTTTTAAAGCATTTATAAGCTTGTTTTACGTTTTTTTACGCGTTTTAAGCTCATTTTAAGGCAGCGCGGAAATATTGGGTACACCCCCCCTCAAAATTTGGGTCTTGCTGGACACCCCCCCTAAACTTTGACCCCCCCGTAGCCCTCCCAAACTCCGAGAGGCTGCCCACATATGATCCTAAGCCTAAGCAAAACCTAAAAATCAAGCTAAATTGTATTTTAAAATATATTTATTTGATTATATGTTTTTGACGAATTTTCATTTTTTTTTCAAAATTGAAATTTAGCCCATTTTTAACTGGTTGTCTTGTGATACAAAACTGGTAGACACCAGTAAAAATTTTGAACTATATTCAGAGCCACCAGACTGGGCATTCCAAAAAAAATATTTTTAAGTTATTTAAAAGCGAAGTAAAAACTTTTGCTAGACAGCATAAATTGTATATACCAAAAATAGGCAGTTTTTGGCTTAGATGGGCTCATAACTTTTTGTTTTTGGCTAAGATGGCTCATAACTCATACACTTTAATCGAAAAAATAACATCAAAAATGATGTTTACGTGTTCGATTTGTGGTATACACGTGTTTTATAAGCGTATTTTACTTTTCGATCGGTCAAACTGATAATTGGTACACGCATGGGTAGACCTGTGCACAACTAAAATTCCCCCCGAGCAATACAT
>JASAMX010010005.1:0-14978 GCA_030248175.1 Microlaimidae sp. YZB2_3 | reverse complement strand
TCCGGAAAAAACTATATTGTAATTAATGTGGTAACTAATCACAATTAATTAAGGCTGCTTCTCTATTTGCCGAGAAAAAGAACCGGTTTAAATTCAACTCAACCAGATCTACCCTTCAAAATAAAACAAATGGTATCAGTCATGTAAAGCCTCCAAAAATTAAACGAACAAATTGTGGAAATAAAGCTTTACTTACTTCTTGGTATTGGAACAGTGGCAATCCATGTTCTATTGATGGTATAACTTATTTAATTTATTAAAAAAACAATTTTCTTTTTGTTTGCATAGGTTCTAAGAAGGGGAAAGAGTCAGAGGGGTATACTCTTTTCCCTTGCTAAGGGGCGACCGTCCTTCCCTCTAAGAGGCTTATTTTTGGCGTACAACCAGACATATCTTCTCCTCATACCCACTTCATACATTCTAATTCTTAAAGTAAGAGAGTGGAGAGAACGGCAGCACCCCCTATTTCTGGAAATCAGGCGAGGCCAGATTTTTTCGTTTAGGGGAACCGAACCCTCACGTTTTTTTTTCTTTTTTTTATTTTAGGAGAGAAAAAATTTTATGTTAATATAATTGTTAATATCCAAAGTACCTCATTTTTAGCGTTTTTAATATTGGAGGGCTCCCAAATTTTAGGAAGGGCCAACGGCTACTCTCAAATTTTAAGAGGGTATCGACAGTTTCGAAATTTTCTGAGAGTATTATTCCTTCTTGTTTTCCGTGTCTTTTGTAAGAGCCCCTATTCCAAATTTTCTGAAGTTTTGCATTGGGTTAGTCACCCTATCGTTATCCCACTCAAAGTCTGACCCGACCAACTTTACCTAGTATGTTACTTACTAGCAGCATTAAAGTCAGATCCTCTTAGTGACTAAGGAATTATTTTTTATTAAGAAATGCGGAAAAATTACAATCATTAAGTTATACAATAATCTTAATCCAGAATCTTGCAAAAAAGAATTTTAACTTGTTTTTTTCTTATTTGCTTCGTTTCTGCATAATAGTGTAAAAATGTAAAGATTTAATTTCTAAAATAAACCCTAAACAATGTTTGTGTGCAATAAATTAATTAATGTACTTAATTAAGATCATAGGTGAGCACGGTCGGGGAAGCTAGGGGGGGTGGTTACCCGGGGTAAATCGAATTTTGAATTCTAGGAGGGGGGTCCCAGGGGGGTCCGGACCCCCCTAGCTTTTTAGGGGGGGTCGACCCGGGGTGCGAAATTTTGAAATCTAGAGGGGGGTCAGGTGGGGTCCCGTGTCCAAAGCAAAACAGTTTTAAACCATAATAACTTTAATAGTTGTTCTTTTTATAGGATAATACTACATTTTATTGAATAAAAAGCCATATTCATGAATAAAAAGGGTGTAAAAGCATGAATATGTGATAAAAATTCACGTTTTTGAAAGAAAATTTAGTATAAAAAAGGTACCTAAAATTTTCCCGAGGGGGGAGGGGAGGCCTAGATTTTCGTCTAGGGGGGGGGGGTCCCAAAATTTCGAGGCTAGGGGGGGGGGTGGACCCCACCCTGCCCCCCCTTTCTCACCTATGATTAAGATACCATTGCGGCAAAATTAAAAATGAGTGTTTCTGTACAAAACAAATAATATTTTAGATGTGTTACTAAAAGCAGCTTCCACATCGTACTTAACCAATGGTGATGGACGTTTGTTTTTGTGCAATCCCAGTTGTTCAACGCTTCCTCAACGCATTCTTAGCGATTTACAAATTACTAAACTTACACTAATAGAGAAAAATGCGCATTATTTTGAACACTGGAAGGTAGGTTTTAACTGATTAAATGTTCATATAGGTATTTTCGTATTTGCAATAATATTTTTTCTGCTAACGTCAGACCTGTGCACTGCCTCCTCCCGGGGTTGTATCGGGGGGAGGCAATTTCAAAACGGGGAGGCAAGCAGGGGAGAAAGAAAAAAAGACAAAAAAAGAAGGGAAAAAAGGGACAAAAAAGCGAAAATAAGGTAAAAATATATCTAAAATGGCTTAAAAATCATTGAAATAGGCTAAAAACTGCAAAAAATTAGCGATGATGGCGTCATAATAGGTAAAAAAAATGGCGTCATAATTTTGGGGTTCTTTTTCATTTTTGGGCGGGGTGGGGGCAATAAAACAGGGGGCATTTTCAGACCGTGCACAGGTCTTTAAGGTACTCAAAAATTATTTGGTACAGACTGTGGTGTTATTATGCTTACCGAATCTAGTTATTATGCTTACCGAATTTTCAAGATAATATTATAAATAATATTTTAAATAATATTTCAAGATAATATTGTTGAATCTAGTTATTATGCTTACCGAATTTTCAAGATAATATTATAAATAATATTTTTTTACCAAATAATTTGCTTACTAGAATCCGATCATTCCAACACCTACAGCAGCTTAAAATTTTTACGCTTTCCCTACCAGATCCAGATGGCTCAGAACCATAAGTGAGCGCAGTTCCTTCAGGGTTGGTGTACTTACTTCGTGTAAATGGTATTTTCAAATCTAGGACAGGGTTAGGCGAGGAGGGGGTCTAACAAATTTTTAAGAGGGAAGTGTGCGAACCTTAGTAGAATAATATGTTTTTTGGGTAAACAGCTTCCAGGTTTGGGGGCCTGTTGTACCTGGAAGAATTAATTTTTGAGATGTATCATCCACCCATTTATAACATATGCGTGTATAGTACTGAAATCTCCCAAATTTTGTTAAAATGGTTTCCGGGGTACTGTTTTACCCCTAATTTTAAGATAGTGGAGATTTTTGGCAGTTATGGAATTTTTTTGGAAGGTAAACAGCTCGAACGCCTCATCATTTTTGCAACCTTTGCTAAGAAAGCTCATTTAAATTTTAGAAAGTAGGAAGGTCCAATATCTTTGTTAATGTTTGTTTTGCTCATAAGTGAGCAGGGGTGTTATACTCCCCCCCCAAAAAAAAAATCTCGAAACTGCCGACATCCCTCCCTCCGCCCCCCTAAAATTTCGGGGTACCCCGGACAGCTTCTCCCTAAAATTGGGGGTCCCAGTACTAAAAAAAACGCTAAAAATGGGATTAGTTAGCATAGCCAGTCTTTTTTTCATGTTATTTCCTCCAGAAATGCTGCTGCCTTTGCGGGTTGTAACCATAGGTCTTCTACTTTTAGTGTGGTAGGATTTTTGGTGCAGTTGAAAAGGTGGTGGACATTGTGAGGTTTCTGGTGGCATTTTGGGCATTCATTTTTGATTAGAGGGTGTATTCTTGATTTGTATGAATTTAGATGGTGATGGTAATCCGGATCTTAGTTGTAACAGGAGTGTTCTTAATTTTCTTGGAAGGTGTTGTTCAGTTTGGTGTATTTCAGGGGGTTTGATCTTTAGTAGTGGATTGGGTTGGAGTTGAGATAGAGATTTTTTTTACGAAATAGGTGTGAATATTAGTTTGGATGGCTTTTTCGGTGAGAGTTGGGTTGAAAAAGCTTTCTGCTGTGGGGCCATATTTTGATTGGAGTGTGTATTTCATTTCTCTTGACACAGATTTGTTTGCTGTGATTTAGTTGGATGGGTGAGTCTGTTGAATAGTTTTGGCAAGAAATTGTGTTGCAAGGAGAGATGTGTGATTTTCAATTGGTAGTAATTTAGTTTCTTGATGAAGATGATCTAGTGAGGCCATTTTGTGGCAACCTGGTTGTGGGGGGTGGGGTGCGTGCGCTTTTTTTTGGGGCCTCCTGGCTCCCCTGGGTCCCCTCTCCCCCTCCCCTGGTGTTTTTTTTTTTCTTGGGGTTGTTGTTGTTTTTTGTCGCTCTGGTTTTTTTTTTTTTTTTTTTTTTCTTTTTTTGCGGGCGTTGGGGTGTTTTGGTTGTGGCCTGCGGTTTGCTATCCTGAGGGCTGAGTTTTGTGTTGATTGAAGTTTCTGGTAATGGGATTTAGAAAGGTTTGGTGACCATATTGGTGTTCCGTAGTTGAGGATGGGTAGCCCTATAGCTTTGTATGAGGCTACTATTGTTTCTTTTTGTTGTCCCCAGCTGGTTCCAGCTAGGGCTTTGAGGATGCTATTGCGCCTAGATGCCCTGTTGTTGATGGTGGTGATGTGGTTGTTGAAGGTTAGTTTTGGATTGAAAGTGACACCTAGAATTTTGAGGTTTTTGTTGAGCGATAAAGGTTGGTTTTGTATGGTCACATTTGGGTGGTAGTTGTATTCTTGTGAAGATGGAGAGAAAAGTGTAACTGTTGATTTTTCTGTTGATAGTTTGAGGTGGTTGAGATTCAAGTATTGATTTAGAGTGTTGAGATAATTGGTGAGATTTGTTTCCATATTGGTTATGTTGTTTCCAGTGAAGTAGACTGTGGTGTCGTCAGCTTAGAAGTCATTTTAAAGACTTTTTTCTTCATTTTTCCGAAATTGGGGGGGTTAACTTTTTCTCTCCCCCCCCCCACTTCTGAGTGGGGGGTTTAAACCCCCTTTCTCAGAATTTGGGGGGGTTAACCCCCCCAACTCCCCCCGTGCCCATGTATGGTCCGGACCCCTCTGGACCCCCCCCCTAAAAAATTTTGGCCTTCCACCCGGGGGTGGACCCCCCCTAGCGGACCCGACCAAAAACATCTATGGCTGGGAGTGTGCTGTTTACTATCTTGTTGATTAAAATTTCTATTCTGATGGTGTCAAAGGCCTTGGTAAGGTCCAAGGCAGCTACTATTGTTTGTTTGGGTGGAGCTTTTTGGTTGAAACCGGTTGCTATTTCGTTGGTAAGTTCAAGGAGAGCAGTAGCTGTTGAGTGTTTGGGTTTGAATTTGAAGCCGTGCTGATCTGGATGGTTTTGTAGATGTTGGAGAAGGATCGGTTGGATTATTTTTTTAAAAACTTTTATTGCTGAGCAGAGAAGTGAGATCGGTCTGTAAGAAGTAGAGATGAGGAGATCCTTTTCGGGTTTGTTGAGTGGTATTATGGTTGCAGTTTTCCAGATTATAGGTATGCTATTTGTTTTTAGTGATTTGAACAGATCAGTTAGATATTGAATGCCAAGTGGACCAAGGTTTTTAAGAAGGAAAATGGTTAGGTTGTCATGTCAGGACCGAAAGCTTTGGAGTTGTTAGATGATTTTATGGCATTTTCTACTTCTATGGTTGTGATAATTTTAGGTTCTTGTTTGATTTTTTTAATGTTTCTAATTAATTTTCGATTTTCTTTAGGTGTTTTGAAAGGTTTGTTTGGAGTAGATTGTTTATTGAAGTTGTTTGCTAATGAGGGTCGTTGATTAAGTTTCCATTTATGTTTATTGCACAATTTGGGGTGGGTGGCTGTTTGTTATCCAGTGATTTTATGGTTTTCCAAAGTTTATAGGAGTTGGTTTTGTGGCTGAAAGTGTCCAGATATGAATGCCATTTTTTGGCACCATTGGTGCGGATTTGTATGTGGATTTTTTGGTTGAGCTCTCTGAGTTTTGGTTGAGTTTTCCTGGTTTTAGGTGCTATTGTCTGATTGGTTTGAGGGCTGACGATGATTAGAATTTTTGGAGTTTGTGTTGCAATGTGGAGAGGGCGTGCAGTTGTTACAAGAAAAATTTTGGTTGTAGTGTTTTAGGCTTTGTAGGTTGCTGCATTTTAGATGCACCGAATTGTTACATTTGGTGCATTGGACGCTGTTTCTATTAACAGTTTTATTACAGTTTGCACAATATTGCGTCTTGTTGGGGCGGGGGTTTGTATGAATGTCTCCGGACAGAGTCATCAGTTTTTTCGGCAGCCATTTTGGCCGCCGATTATAGAAAAAGAATGTGAAATATCGCATCGGCAGTCAGCAGTGGCGGAAATCGTGCGAGTTGACTGGAAAAGAGGTAGAGCTGTTGACCATTACCATTGCTGGATCTGGGCAGTGTCGCTGCGTGGAAGCCGCTCCGTAGACACCTAAAAATGGGGTATTCGGGGTATACTCCAAAAAAAAAAATTTTGGACACCCCCTCCCCGAAATTTCGGGGGGCGGGTATACCCCCCCCCAAAAATCCGAGAGGCTGCCCACCTATGGTTTTGTTTGTTAGTAGTTGATAATACTCTCATTCAAGGGTCCCTTAGCCCAAAAGGCAATGATTCGTCAGATTCCCTAAAATCCCTTTGGGTTCGAAGTGAAAGTCCCCAACTAAAAGTTGAATCTAACCCAAAAATAGTTTTGTTTGTTGTTTAGAGATTTATACTACGATTCGCTTAAGTATACTGATTTTGTTAAAAAATATCGTTTTGGTAAAATTACAGATAGAATGGTGCTCTAAAATATCCTCAAAAGGAGGGAAGAATTTGTTGGGAAATTCTTAAGGCGGGTTTAGGATATGGGAAGCGAGGAGGGGACGAGTTGAAACCGGATTTGGGTAAAAAAGATTAAAGTTTCTTTCTTTCGAAAAGGTTAAAATTTCTTTGGAGAAACGCTTTCTTAATAGATCAATTTCTCTAAAATGTATTTTGCCCATGACTTGATGGTTTAAAAAAAAAACAAAATGTTTAGAAAAGCACTAAAACCTTATTGTGTTTTTTAACTTTTTTTTAATTTCATTATTTTAACCCTAAAGTTAAAAAGTGGTTCGGTCATTTCATTTTGTAAAGGCATTTTTAATGAATTTAAAAAAAAATCGTTGGTTAAATTTCTCAAACTTCCACATTTTCAGGTTTTTAGGCATAATATTTTTGCCAAGCTCACGCTAGTATTTTTCGCAAGCTCACGCAAGATCAAACAGCAGAAATTTGTGAAAGAAATCACATTTTTTTGACAAAAAAACAAAATTACTATGCTGCAAATTTTTTAAAGTTTTTTATGAAAGCCTACACTAGGTACTTTATTATTATTCGAATAATTACTCTATTTTGAGGGAGTCCACAGAAACCTATAAAATCTATAACCAAAAGCTATTACAAAATCAGCGGAATGATCTATTTAACATTTCAAGGTCTCAAAGCAGCGAAAAAAAAATTATTGTGGTTTTTTTTTGAAAATAAAGAAATTTTTATGCTGTCTTTAATTGAATTTAATAAGAGCTTTGTTTTTAGAGTTTCGAAAAAACCAATCCGCAAAAAATCAAAACTATCAAGGCAAATGTGTATAAGCTCGCAGGATGGATTAATCACAGATTTCACACTGTTCATGGTCAAAAGCAACTTTCTAGCCTATTCGGTTCATATTCAAAAAATGAAGAAAAGTGGTTACATTTTGACACACCCAATGGTATTACTCCGTTATTTCCAAGAATTTTCAGTATATTTAATTTAATTGTGCTTGTGCATGTTTGGCTACAATTATCATTCTGTATCATTATCATTATATCTCTATACATTAATAGAATTTAACAGGCTTGTTACAAGACAAATCGAATACCAGGCTAACAATGTTACGATAAACGCAAGGGAAACGTTGGAAACTTGTAGTGAGGGCTTTTGCTTTTTGGAATTAGGAGTCAAAAATTAAAATCTTGGGGTGCAGCCATAAAAACAGAGCATTAAGTTTAGTTTTAAAAATTATTCCTATATTAAGTAATTTGCCCTGTCAATTTATAGTATAGTCAAATTTATAGTCAACTTTTAGTAATAGAGAAATTTTGCATTTTATTGATATTTTTAAAAATGACAAAAATAATGTGTGTCACCTAAAAGCTAGTGCTTAAGTTTGCAAGATTAAGTCGTCTCTAGTAGAGCCAGAAAACAACTGCATACCGAAGTGCACAGCAGAGTGGTGTTTACTTGGCTGAGCGCCGTCCGCTCCAAGGCTTGCTTTTCTGGTGTAGAAGACCTGGCGTGAGAAGAAAAGTTTATACACAATAATAAGTTTACATAAAAACTGCGCTTTTATAGCCGGCGATTCACTAAATAAAAATAAACAAATAAAAAACCAAAACATAAAACAGCCATACGGCTACAAGTGTGTTTTCGCACGCACATTTTATTTTTATACTTTTGCTTTGAATTTCCAACTTTAATTAAAATTCTGAAAATACTAACACAAACTAAACATAGACCACATTCTCGTTGATTTTGAGACGAAACAAAGTTTTTTCGTCAAAAGTTTTTTTGGTTGTGTTTTGGAACTTGAAATTTTTTATCTTTGCACTGGTTTAAAGACATTTTATAGTCTATGAAAAGCTCAAGTATTAATGTTAAAATGTAAAATTAATCCATCACGCATAGATAAAAAAGGGTGAAGGGCAGGGTGGGTCCACCTTCCTAAGGTCGAAATTTCGGAATCCCCCTTTAGAATAAAAGGAAAAAATTCAGGGGGAGCCCTCCTCTTAAAAAAAATTGATGTTAAACCATTTATTGGGTTTTTAGAAAGTTAACATTAAATTTAATTGGTCAAAATAGGTCACTCATTCAGACCTGTGCACTGCCTCCCCCTTTATTGGCAGGGGGCAATCCCAAAACGGAGGGGCACAGGGGACAACTTTTTTGAAACGGGGGGGGCAAGCAAGGTGGAAAGAAAAAAAAGAAGGGAAAAAAGGGACAAAAAAGCTAAAATAAGGTAAAAAAAAGGTCTAAAATGGTTTAAAATACATTGAAATATGCTAAAAACTGCAAAAAATTCGCGATGATGGCGTAATCTTTGGTCAAAAATGTTGTCATAATTTTAGGGTATTTTTCATTTTTCGGCGGGGGGGGAGGGCAAATCCTCCAATAAAGCGGGAGGGGGTGCATTTCCAGACCGTGCACAGGGGTCGCATTCTGAAGAAACCCTTATATTTACCCCGATAAATCCATTTCAATGAAAATAACAAAAATAAATATTGTAAATAAATAAACCTGCCGCATATGGTACAGAAAATGATTGCAATGAATTTTTTTTCTCGTGCCGCCAAACCACCTCGCGTAAAATAAAAAATTTAATCAATGCGCGTATTTTATTTTTTATTAAATTAATCCTACGGGAGAAAATATTTAACCAACTCTCGAGTTGGATAAATTCTTATTCTTAAAACAATAGAAAAAATTTAACCCAACTTTTACCTAGGTAAAATTAATTTTTCACTCGCATCCTTAAGCACGTAAAAAAAAGTTACCCTGGGTTAACTTTTAACCGCGCTCCAGAATGCGCGCCCAGGTCTGCTCATTAGTTATGAAAAGTGTACAAATACTGTATTTTAAAAAAATGTATTTGTTTTGTCACAGTATATAATATTTAAAGCATAATTACACCTTAAAACTAAGCTTTGTTAAGGCTAATCAAGCTGGTGCTGAAAATAGGGCTAATCACGTCAAAATAAACACTGCATAGGACAGTTGCAAAGAATTATTGTTCGCTTTTTTTTAATTCGCGTACTTTAAAAAAACAAGCTTGATAAACTTTTTGCACTACTAAATGACGAAAAATATGACTTATGCATAACAGAAACGTGGTTAGACTCTACTGTTTCAGATGCGTTATTGTCGTGTAACAGTAAATATTACGTTTTTAGAAAAAACAGGGAAGACAAATTAGGCGGCGGTGTATGCGTTTTAGTAAAAAAAAAACAACTAAAAGCTACTCACGTTATAGTTGAAAAAAAATTTGATCTTTTAGAAAGTATAGCTATAGACATTTTTGGCCAAAACCAAAACAAATTTCGAATAATTTGCCAATACAGACCGCTTAAATTCTCTTTTACGTCTTTGGAATCAGAAATTTCTTATGTTAATCTTCTTGCCGAGTATAACGCAAATGCGTGTTCTGGCACCCTGCCATGCATTTTTGTGGGGGATAATAATTTACCAAACATTGATTGGAGCGTTCCCTATGTTATAAACGGTGATTACGTGCATAATATCTCTTTAGAATCAGTCACAGAAAACAAATTTAAATAATATGTAAATTTTATTACGCATAATAGCGGTAACATTTGCTACTTTGCAATGAACAAAAACTAATAGGAGATTTATCACCGGCCGAGCCATTTTCTGCTTCTTGCGATCACTCTTTTATGAAATTTAATGTTTTGTTTAATCTTGATCGCAAATCTAACGATATTATACCGTGATTTTAAGGGTGCTGATTACAATCAAATATCTGATCCGAGCATTTAAAAACAATAAACTGGGGTCAAATTATAAAAGTTTCCAAGTCAATTAAGGAGTTATATAATTTTTGTGGCAATAAATAAGGAAATAATCGACAAATTTGTACCCATTAAAGGTTTAAAAAGTAGAAAATTTCATTCAGTACCCTCGGCATATTTTAGTCCTAATAAAGCGCAAAAAAATTAGCACAGAAAATCCAAATTTGATGACTTTCAGGGACGTAGCCAGAGTTTCATTTTGGGGGGGGCGGATTGTAGTACAAAAAAAAAATCCGAAATTTTGGGGGGGGGGGGGGGGGCGGAGCCCCCCTTAATTTTTGAAAACGTTAAAAATGCAGGGATAAACGTAGATAAAGCTGTATTGGCATAAGCACACATTGGCAGAGCCTGGATTTTACAAAAAAAAGGAATTTAGAGATGTTAGTTTCAGACCCCTTGGCTAAACCCACATTGTAAACCAAAGCACATGAGCAGCATCTCGGCTCCATGTTTTCTAGGGTACCTACCTATATGAAAAAAATCCGAGCCAATGCTATAGGCGGCAGGAAAATTTAGGAGGGGGGGAGGTACATAAATCAACCACCAATATGATTGTTTGTTTTGCTTTCTGTGTAGTACTTATTACTTATAAAAATTATTGTACTAACTTTGAAATAACATTAGCATCAGGCAACATAAATAACGAGATATATATGTATGTATACTATAGAAAGTGACCGCTGAGCGAAGCGAAGCGGATAAAATTTTTGGTTTTTGGGGGTCCATTGGGGTACTAAAATTATTTTAAAGTTTGGCGCCGAACGATTAGCGAGGCGCTAGAAAATTTTGAATTTATAGCATCTGAAAACCCCCAAATTTTACTATCTGGCGACCATTTTGCCCAACCACTATCCTTATTTTTCCACCTGTCCGACCGTTTCGGGTGGGGGGGGGGGGGGGGCGGCCGCCCCCCCTCGCCCCCCAGGCTACGTCCCTGATGACTTTGCTAAAAAAGAATGGAAATTATGTGATAAACTGTACAATATTGCAGTTAGAGACTTCCACGAAAATTCGGAAAGTAAAACTATCCTTTATGGTGACATTAAAAAGTTTTATAGTTTCGCAAATAAAAAACTAAAAAACGATTATAAGGAGATCGGACCAATTAAAGATAATAATGGTGCATTTGTTTTAAATTCTCTTGATGAATGTAATTTATATTAACGATTACTTCGCCAGTGTATTTACCAACGATAATGGTCCATTACCAGACTTTCCTCCTAGAGTAAATGAAAATGAAAGGATTTTCTCAGTTTCCTTTCCAGTTAAAACTATTGAGAAAAAAAAAAAATTGCCAAATAAATTGTCACATACCCCTGACGGTATCCCTGCTTTCTATTACAAAAATCTTGCTAGCGTTCTAGCGGGGCCTCTGTCACGAATTTTTAAAATCTCTGTGGAAAACGGCATTGTTCCAGCGCTTTGGAATGATGCTTTGGTGGTACCTTTACTAAAAAAAGACGCTTGTTGTCTACGGGAAAACTATACACCAATATCGTTAATGTGTATTAGCTGTAAAATTATGGAAAGTAGGATTGTTGATGAGTTACTTAAGTATTTAAAAAAATTAAAAAAAACATCCACCCAGACCAGTATGGGTTTTTAAAACAAAAATCAGTAGGTCTTTAGTTACTTTCAACTGTTTTATATTGGGTAAAAGCCCTAGATCATAAAAACTGAGTCGACGTCATGTGCGTTCATTTCACAAACGCCTTTGACTCAGTAAGCCATTCAAAACGTTTAAAAAACTAAAGTCATATGGCATAGGTTTTGAACTTTTATCTTGGATTTCAAGTTTTTTTATCCAACAGACGGCAGCAAGTCTTTTAAATGAAAGCTCTCAAAATATTGACAGTTTTGTGTATTCAAATTTTGCTACCGTGTCAAGTGGTGTTCCACAAGGTAGCATAGGTGGGCAGGGGGGGGGGTTGGGGGGGTTATACCCCCCCCCCCCCCAATTTCGGATTTTGCTGACACCCCCCCTTAAATTTGGGGTAGTCGGGGACACCCCCCCCCCAAATTCGCCTCCCAAAGAAAAATTTTTAAGTGTTATAAAAGGACTAAGAAATTTTTCCGCGCTTCGCGCGGAGTGTTTATTACCTTATTTTCCCGTTTATTACCTTTTATTACCTTTAAATTCCCCTGCTACGCGGGCAGTTTAAAATTCCCTGCTACGCGGGCAGTTTAAATTGGCAATTTATCTTAGTTTTTCAATTTTAAATCGATTATCCCATTCAGTAGTTAAGGCATACATGTTTAATAAAACCAAAAATATATAATATAACGAAAAATGTGCAACTCCTATGTAAAAAAGTACAGAAAAGGTGGCCTTTATAATGAGCCTCTCCATTTAAATGACACTCTCCACTATAATGACATAGTAGCCATTTTAATTCGGCGAGTTGAAATGGAGAGGAAGCTATTATAATAGCCATTTATTGACTTAATTTCACTTCATATATACTCACAAGTCTAATACTGTCCGGGCCGCACGAGTTTCTGCGTGTTGGACAGTATTAAACCAACACGGGGAAACTCGTGCGGCCCGGACAGTATTACACTTGTGAGTATATATGAAGTGAAATTAAGTCAATAAATGGCTATTATAATAGCTTCCTCTCCATTTTAACTCGCCGAATTAAAATGGCTACTATGCCATTATAATGGAGAGTGTCATTTAAATGGAGAGGCTCATTATAAAGGCCACCTTTTCTGTACTTTTTTTATATAGGAGTTGCACATTTTTCGGTATATTATATATTTTTGATAAAACTACTATAAAACACTTATCTTTTTTTAACGTTTTAAACACTATAAATGTATAGTATAGCTATAAAAAACCTTAAATTTTGTAATTACTATCATTTGGAATTAAAATTTCTAGTGTATTTTAGCGCCTCAAATTATAAATTTTCTCCTCCGGTGGGCATTGTTCCCCCCGAACCCCCTGACTGAATTTTTAAGATCACAGAAAATTATTTAGAAATTAGATAAAAAAACAAAAGTAAAAGGTATGTTCACGCGATCACCAGGAGACGATTTTTAAGCCGTTTTTAGTATATATTTTAAAAAATTTTCGCCTCCGGCGGCTGGGGGGACACCCCCCAGACCGGCCGACGCTTCGCGTCGGCTTGCGCCGCTACGCGGCGCAGGCGGCAGCGCTTCGCGCCGCTTTGACAACACTTTTTCTCCCCTCCCCCAGACTGACGCCCCCGAAATGAAATCCTGACTGCTCCACTGCACATTTTTATTAAAAGTATTAAAAAAATAAAATTTATAAGTTGCAATAAGATCTTATTTTAATTTTACACAGTTTTAAAGCATTTATAAGCTAGTTTTACGTTTTTTTACGCGTTTTAAGCTCATTTTAAGGCAGCGCGGAAATATTGGGTACACCCCCCCTTAAAATTTGGGTCTTACTGGACACCCCCCCTAAAATTTGACCCCCCCTATACCCCCCCCCCAAAATCCGAGAGGCTGCCCACCTATGCAAGGTAGCGTTTAAGGACCATTACTTTTTTTATTATGTGTAAACGATTTACCTAAATGCCTAGGCGCAGAAACTTTTGTCAAACTGTTTGCCGACGATGCCAAGTTGTATGCCGTTATAGATGAAAAAACAACTTCAAATCATTTTCAGCACAGTTTGAATAGTTTCTGTTCTTAGGCAAATGGCAATTGAAAATAGCATTACCTAAGTCTAAGTGCAATGTTATACACCTCGGTTACAATAACTTGAGAGCTAAATGTACACTAAATAATAACATAAACACTGATGTTAAATGTGTGCGTGATTTAGGAGTCTTTATTTCATCAGATTTAAAATTTTCAGAACATTGGGCAAAAATAGCTGCTAAAGCTCATAGCAGAGCAGCCTTATTGTTTCGAACTTTTAAAACAGATAAGATGAAAATACTTTTGAAAGGTTACAAGTCTTTTGTGCATCCGCTTATTGAGTTCAAAACTTACGTTTAAAATCCTTATTTTAAGGTGGACATAAATCGACTTGAAAATGTCCCAAAGTGCTTTACACGAAAACTGTACAAAAGATGCTTGTTTCCTTATGTAAATTATGAAACACGTCTTTCAGAACTAAACCTTAAAACTCTTACCACGCGTCATTTGCACAATGATCTGATAATGTGTTATAAACTAAAGTTAAAATCCTTCAGGCTGAAATTCAGGGCGTAACCGCTTGCCGTCAGGAAGAATTAAAGAATGAACGCTTGAGAATAAAAATAATAAAAAAAAGTTTTCAGTGATGATGTAACCAATTATTATTAAGTTGCGTCAGGTGTTTCTCTTCACGTGATATTTTCTTGAATAACGAGTGGTTACTTTACCACCTAGTCAATTTCACCCTGATAGAATTCATCTTTAATCAACAATTTAGTTGATGAAGACATGTCTAAGTTTTTTAAAATTGACCACAACTCTATTACAAAAGGAAATGGTTTTAAGCTTAAAAAAGTTCTTTTCGACTAAATCTAAATAAAAACTTTTTTAACAATAGAATTATTTCACATTGGAATTGTTTACCCGCTGAAATATGTAACTCAACAACATCTTTAGCATTATTTTCTAAACGAATGTATGTATTTGCTCTAATTTCTGGCTAGATTATTTCATATATATAATATATTTAACGGTGGGACCCTAATTCCATACCGTCCCATCTTTAAAGGCATAGGCCGCCGGTATGATGACACTGTCAACATACTGCTGCGCCCATATGGCAATAAAGATGGCATCCATGTCTCGAGAATGGATGAGGTTCCCGCCCTGGGTCCTGTCTCCCCGGAGTCGGTAGTTTCTCGGGTACACCGGCTCCTAAGCCAAGCACGGTATGGGCTAACTCCTGCTTCATGGACCGATCTCAACATAGAGTTATTTCCTGTATGCCAAAATCTGGACCACTAATCATCAATGGAATGCGATCAT
>JASAMX010010004.1:0-16286 GCA_030248175.1 Microlaimidae sp. YZB2_3 | reverse complement strand
TTGCTAAACTAACTAAATTAAAAATTATATTTTACCAATGCTAAAAGTTTAAAAAACACAAAAATTTCAAAAAAAATGAAAATGTCATGGACCACTAAAAACATGGACAAGATAATTTGTTTTACGTTAAACGCTAATTGAAACTTAGTTTTTCACCGGTTTATTGTTCCTGAGCAAAACCTAAAAATTAAACAAAATTGTAATATAATTGATTTTTTTTAAAAATAAGTTGTTTTTCAAAAATTTTAATATTTTTCAAACAACTAAAATTTTTGGTGGGATTTGAACGGTTACTATAAATCGGCAGTTACGTTGAAAAAATAAAAGTATATTTGGAACCGCCAAAATTGGTAAATACACAAAAAAAATTATATTAATTCGATTAAAGTCTTAAAAAAATTTAGAACATAAATTGTACATGCCAAAAAAGGGAATTTTTTGGTATAATTGGCTTATAAATTTTCATAAGCTCAAATCGAAAAAGAAACCACACACACCGCTACCGGCCCCCCGGGGGTTAAAACGGGGGGCATTTTAACAATTTTTTCAAAAAAACGGGGGGGGGGGCAACTTTTTGAAACGGGGGGGGGCAATAAAAAAACGGGGGGGGGGGGCAAGCAGGGAAGAAAGAAAAGAAGGAGAAAAAAAGAAGAAAAGGAAAAAGGGACAAAAAAAGCGGAAATAAAGGCAAATAGGTCAAAATGGCTTAAAATACATTTAAATAGGCTAAGAACTGCAAAAAATTTGCGATGATGGCGTCATCATAGGTCAAAAACGGCGTCATATTTTTAGGGTACATTTTTTTTTATCATTTTCGCGGGCAATAAAACCGGGAGTAAATCCTCCAATAAAAACGGGGATTCAACCGTGCATATACCCACAAAAATGAGGTCTACGTGTTTGATTTACGCCACTAAAAATGTTCTACAATTTGTAATTGCTTTTGAATCCGTCAAATCGACTTTTGGTACACGTATGGAACTTGTACCGACATAGACAGGTCCAGACGTGTCACAAAAATCAGTTTGATGAAATTCATTTAACAAATCGTTGCTGGATCATTTTGACCTGGACATCTCGGTCGATCCTCTAAATCGTAGATTAACCCCAATAATATTACAATCTAATTAAATCACGTAATGTATGGGCATGGGCGTAGCCAGGAAAGGTTCTAGGCATACATGGGCAAGTTCGTCCGGAGTAGGGGATGGGGGGGGGGTTAAACCCCCAATTAGGGGGGGGGGGGTTAAAATCCGAGAAACGCAAAATACCCATATCGTTTTTTTTCTGGAGTGCATTTTACCCATATAGTTTTTCGATTTTGAAGAAAAAATAGGTTAAAAACACGAATTTTAGGTCAAAAAGCCCTTTTTATTGCATTTTTGAGCTTTTTTTGCTTAAAACATTTATTTTGACCTCAAAACATAAGTTTGGAGGCAGTTCGAAGTCATTTTAAAGACATTTTTTTCTTCATTTTTCCAAAATCGGAGGGGAGGGGAGGTAACCTTTTCTCCCCCCCCCCCTCCCCACTTCTGAGTGGGGGGGGGGGTTAGTTAAACCCCACTTCTCAGAATTTGGGAGGGGGGTTAACCCCCCCAAACCCCCCTCCCCATGTGGCCCCCCATTTAGGGGGTGGGGTTGGGGGGTCGTTGTTTTTGAAGGAGGGTGGGGGGGTAGCGGCGCGGCCGCGGGTTTGGGGGGTCTCTCTCTGAGCCTCGAAATTTCGGACAATCATTTTAGGACCCTGTCCTCCTCTTGAATTTTTAAATGGACCTGTTGTTGTTGTTGTTGATAACCTGAAACTTATCTTCCCTATGCAGATTATGCAAAGGGCAGGCGCTAAGACAAGCCAGGAGGGGCAAAAATGTTTCATCCTTATGGTTAAGACTCTTCGTCCAACATTAATAATGATGTTGGCAACCTTTACCGCTAGAGTGTTCACTACATGCAGTGTTCACTCATTCCGAGGTCTTTGTCTAAAGGATATTTTAAGTCGCGCCTAATATTGATCTTACTATTTAACGTCGTACATGGTCAGTATAGGTGTTACGTGTTAATGCAAGGCCAGTGGTACAAACTCCACACACAATAGAGCTGTATTTGTCCACTGGTTTGCTAGCTGTAACTGCCATGTGTGGCCGACGTACAACAACAAACACTCTAGCCATGCCACGCTGGACACATTTCTATAAAAAAAAAGATCCAGCAACCAGGTTTAGGTGGTAGTGGAACCCGTAGGCCCGTTAGGTGCTGCCCAAAGGTCAGCACAGTCCTGGTGGCTCAAATCTTTATGCCAAATCGACGCCACTGCCCACCGGTGCCTAGAAATTTCCGCTGGCGCCTAAAATTTTGGGCCTTGGCGCCAGCCTGGCGCCTAGATTTTTGGCTAGACACATATTTTTTACAGCTTTTCTTAGACAAATAGACAAAAAAGGAAGCAAAATTTTTAAAGTTTTAAAATATCAATTTCTAAAATTTTTCTTGCGCTTCGCTTGGCTCAGCGTCAGCGCAAAACTGTTTTGAACTTATTAATAATTTATTTGTTTTTCTTGTGGCATATAGGTAATACTGCTAATTAATTATATTTTTTTAACCATGAGAAATGCCATTTAAAATAAAAATCCTAGAAAACTAATTAATAAAGTTTAGTTTTGATCGAAACCTAAAAGTACCCTTTAATAAAATCATTTTGTTAAAAAAATTATTGACTTTTAAAATCATTATCTAATCATTGCAAGCTTTTTTTAAAAAATTTTTTATGATTCTTGCTAACTGTTTCTATCTGTTTCACTTAAAAAACTATCATTTTTTTTATATTGATTTAAAATCCATAATTTTATTTAATTTAGTGTAATAAGGTATTAGAGATCCTCCTCTAAAATTTTAATTCATCAAACAAAAAAACAAATTTAAAATTAGAATTAAAAAATATAAAGAAAAATAAAGAACGCAAACATAAAGAAAAAATAATGTAAATAACCTGTTTAAAAAATCCATATACAAATTTTAAACCAACTGTACCAAGCAAAAATTGGTTATAATAAACACCTCCATATTAAAATTATGCCAGCCAAGCCTAGCCCAAATTATTTTATAATTTTCTAGGTCTCTGTGCCAATGTTTTCTCGTTAAATTATGATCCTTTGGCAAAATTTTACGCATTTAGAAGTAGAGCATTGAAAAAAAAAATAATTATTTATTTTTTTTGATTTTTAGCATATAAAACAAAAATTTTACTTCAAAGTCATTCAAAATTATATATAGTACTGAAAAAACTATTATATTAGCACCATTTGTTGACATAAAAAAAAATTTTGTTTTTGGCGCCTAGATTTCAGCGCTGACGCCTAAAATTTGGAGGCTAGGCGCCAGCTGGCGCCTAGGCGCCCGCGAAAAAAACCCAGGGGAGGGGGTCTCTAGACCTCCTTTTTGGGTCGGCAAAAGGAAAAATTTGGGATTAGACGTAAACGACCCCCTCTTTCCGAAATCCTGGCTACGCCCATCTGTGTGAGTGTGGGTATATCAATAAAATTTGAGTGACCGCCCATCTCTAATATGATCCAGCCCCCAACTCCCCTTTCCTCAAAAGTTAAATCGCAGTCCGGCCTCCTGATCGTAGATCCCATACATGGGCACGGGGGGGGGTTAACCATAGGTGGGCAGCCTTCCGGATTTTTTTGGGGGTATACCCGACCCCCGAAATTCCGGAGGGGGGTCCCAAAAATTTTTACCACATTTTTAGCGTTTTTAGTACTGGGACAGGAACCCCCAAATTTTAGGGACGGGGTTGTCGGTTATAGTCAGGATTTTTGGGAAAAGGGGGGGTAAACCCCCAACGACCCAACCCTCCTTGCTTAGTGCTTACCTTTGGGGTTAAACCTCCAACCCCCAACGACCCAACCCTCCCTGCTTAGTGCTTACCTTTGGGGTTAAACCTCCCTCTCAAATTTTGAGATGGGGGTTTACATTTAACACCCCCAATTATCCATGAGCATAGAGGGGGTAGAGTGGAGTCCATCCCTTCCCCCTAGCCTCGAAATTTCCGACCCCCCCCCAGAAAAAAATCTAGGGACCCCCCCTCTCCCCCCAAATTTTTTTTAATTTTGACACCCTACCCCCTGGAATTCTAAATTGACTCCCTATCCCCCCCCCTTCCGAGCCAAATTTTGGATATGAATTTAGGTCAAAATTAACTGCCACAAACACGGTTTGTAGTAAAAAACAGTTCTTTTGTATTCTTTTTTATACATAAATAGCCTATTTTAGTATATAAAATTACATATTAGTGCTAAAAACTTAAATAAATGATTTAATGTGATTTTGTTTGGAAACCGGACCCTCTCTGGATTTCAAACTGGTCCACCCCGGGTCGAACCCCCTTAAAAAGCTAGAGGGTTACGAACATAAGTGGACAGCCTCCCGGATTTTGGGGGGGTATACCCGATCCCCGAAATTTGGCGGGGGGGTCCCAAAATTTTTTTTGGAGTATACCTCAAATACCCTATTTTTAGCGTTTTTAGTACTGGGACCCCCCAAATTTTAGGAGGGGTGTCCGGGGTACCCCCAAATTTTAGGGGGGTGTCGGCTATAATCGGTATTTTTTGGGAGGTATAATCCCCCAACCCCCCCCCCCTTCCTGCCCACCTATGGTTACGAACCCCCCCTCGACCCCCTCCTGGCTTTCAAAGGGCCATTTACCTGGGGTAGCCACTAGCTTGCCGGTCCATGCTCATGTATGCTTCCACTCTCAAGCATAGGTGGGCAGCCTCTCGGATTTTGGGGGGGTGTCCAGTAAGACCCAAATTTTGAGGGGGGTGTACCCAATATTTCCGCGCTGCCTTAAAATGAGCTTAAAACGCGTAAAAAAAACGTAAAACAAGCTTATAAATGCTTTAAAACTGTGTAAAATTAAAATAAGATCTTATTGCAACTTATAAATTTTATTTTTTTAATTCTTTTAATAAAAATGTGCAGTGGAGCAGTCAGGATTTCATTTCGGGGGCGTCAGTCTGGGGGAGGGGAGAAAAAGTGTTGTCAAAGCGGCGTGAAGCGCTGCCGCCTGTGCCGCGTAGCGGCGCCAGCCGCCGCCAAGCGTCGGCCGGGGGGTCTGGGGGGTGTCCCCCAGCCGCCGGAGGCGAAAATTTTTTAAAAATATATACTAAAAACGGCTTAAAAAGCGTCTCCTGGTGATCGCGTGAACATACCTTTTACTTTTGTTTTTTTACCTAATTTCTACCTAATTTTCTGTGATCTTAAAAATTCAGTCAGGGGGGTTCGGGGGGAACAATGCCCCCCGGAGGAGAAAATTTATAATTTGAGGCGCTAAAATACACTAGAAATTTTAATTCCAAATGATAGTAATTACAAAATTTAAGGTTTTTTATAGCTATACTATACATTTATAACATGTGTTTAAAACGTTAAAAAAAGGATAATAGTGTTTTAAACATGTATGCCTTAACTACTGAATGGGATAATCGATTTGAAATTGAAAAACTAAGATAAATTGCCAATTTAAACTGCCCGCGTAGCAGGGAAATTTAAACTGCCCGTGTAGCGGGGGAATTTAAAGGTAATAAAAGGTAATAAACGAGAAAATAAGGTAATAAACACTCCGCGCGAAGCGCGGAAAAAATTTTTAGTCCTTTTATAACACTTAAAAATTTTTCTTTGGGAGGCGAATTTGGGGGGGGGTGTCCCCGACTACCCTAAATTTAAGGGGGGGGTGTCAGCAAAATCCGAAATTTTGGGGGGTTTAACCCCCCCCCTGCCCACCCCCTGCCCAACCCCCCCCTGCCCCCACCCACCTATGCTCTCAAGTGGGGCCTGGGGGGAGGAAAATTTTTTTTGACGTTTCTTGTTTTGACGCTTCCAAAAGTCCTTTGGACTTCGTCCAACCTTTCTCCACCAAAATTGAAATCAGCCACCCGGAGTCGAGTCCGCCTAAGAAGCCAGAAAAGTCCGTATCTCCTGTATCTGAACCGTCCAAAATTTTTTCCTTTCAACTCGGGGGTAAACCCCTCCTTTCCGGCGAAAACATATGTTCAAGTTCAAGATTATAATTATAAGTTTTAAAAAATTATTTAATTTACAGGCACACGGGTTCGTTATACAGATTTCGGGTTAGAAAAAAAGAAGCTCATCAAAAGAAAAGAAGAAGATAAAGACGGAAAAGACAGTGGCGAATCGGGTAAAGAAAATGAAGAAGAGGACCCAAAGAAGAAAAAAGTAAAACAATTTTATATATACCAGTACAACGAATGAAGTGGTAGTTGTGCATTGATACACTGGTGTATTTATCAGCCAAGCATAGGTGGACAGGGAGGGGTTGGGGGAGTTATATATACCCCCCCAAAAAAAATACCGACTATAGCCGACACCCCCATAAAATTTGGGGGTACCCCGTACACCCCTTCCCTAAAATTTGGGGGGACCCAATACTAAAAATGGGGAATTTGAGGTATACCCCAAAATTTTTTTTGGGACACCCCCCCGTCCCCAAAATCCGGGAGGTTGCCCACCTACAAGTTATTAGATGTAAACCATAGGTGAGTAGCCTCCCGGATTTTTTTGGGGGGTGTAAGTATACCCGACCCCCGAAATTTGGGGGGGGGGTGTCCCAAAAATTTTTTTAGAGTATACCTCAAATACCTCATTTTTAGCGTTTTTAGTACTGGGACCATAGGTGAAAAACAGGGGGAGGGGTAGGGTGGGGTCCGGTCCACCCTCCCTCTACCCTCGAAATTTTGTGCCCCGAATTTCCGAATTTTTTCACCCTGACTCCGGGGGGGGGTGTGGTGGGTTTTTTCCCCCTCTGGAATTTGGGGAACAGACCCCCCCCCCCCCTCCCCCCTGGGGAAAATTTTAGGTACTTTTTGTATACTAAATTTTCTTTGAAAATGTGAATTTTTAACATATATTTATGTTTTTACACCAGAATATCGTTTTTTATTCAATAAAAATGTAGAATTATTCTAAAAAAGAACAATTATTACATTTATTATGGTTTAAAACTGCTTGCTTTGGACACCGGACCCCACCTGACCCCATCAAGATTTTGCACCCCAGGTCGACACCCTAAAAAGCTAGGTGGGTTCAGACCCCCCGGGACTTTCCCTAGAATTCAAAATTCAATTTACCCCGGGTAACCACCCCCCTAGCTTCCCGCACCGTTTTCACCTATGACAGGGAGTCTGGGACCCCCCAATGTTTAGGGGGAGGGATGTCCAGGGTACCCCCAATTTTTAGGGGGGGGGTGTCGGCTATAATCGGGATTTTCCCCCCCTGGCCACCTATTGATGAAGCCCAAAGTAAAGAAAAGAGGAAATCCCCCATAGATGTTTTTTGCCCCTCCCTAGAGCCAAAATTTTAGACCCCCCTAGAAAAAATCCAGGGGGGCCTTCCTCCCCCAAAGCTCGAGAGTGGTCCGGCCCGACCGACCCCCCCCCCTCCCCCCTAGCGAGGCTGACCCCCCTCCCCCCCTTCCGACCAATTTAGAAGTATATTTTTTATTTACTGTCAAAAACACGGTTTTTTAGTTAAAAACAGTGTTTAAATACACTTTTTAGGCCTAAATAGGCGGTTTTAGTACATAAAATTCAATATTAGACCTAAAACAACTTAAATTATTGAGTTAAAAAAATTTGTTAAAAAATTGTACCACCCTTATAGGTGTTTTTGGTCGGGTCCGCTAGGGGGTCCACCCCCGGGTGAAAGGCCAAAATTTTTTAGGGGGGTCCAGCGTCCAGGAGGGTCCGGACCCCCCTGGCTTTTTAGGGGGGGGGGTCGACCCCGGGTTCGAGATTTCAAATTTAGGGGGGTTCGGGCATACATGGGCACGGGGGGGTAACCCCCCAAATTCTGAGAAGGGGGGGTTTAACCCCCCTCCACTCAGAAGTGGGGGGGGGAGAAAAGGTTAACCCTCCCAATTTTGGAAAAATGAAGAAAATAAAATGTCTTTAAAATGACTTAACTGCCTCCAAACTTAAGTTTTGAGGTCAAAATGAATGTTTTAAGGAATAAAAAGCTCAAAAATCCAATAAAAAGGGCTTTTTGATCTAAAGATAGCGTTTTTTACCTATTTTTGTAAAAATGTAAAATGCACTCCAGAAAAAAACGATATGGGTATTTCGCGTTTCTCGGATTTTAACCTCCCCCCCTAATTTGGGGTTTAACCCCCACTCTGGACCAACTTGCCCATGTATGGGTCAGGGGGGTCTAATTTTTTAGCAAAATTTTAATTAAAATTTAAGTGTTTTTAGGTCTAATATTGAATTTTATGTATTAAAACAGCCTTTTTAGGCCTAAAAAGTGTATTTAAACACTGTTTTTAACTAAAAACCGTGTTTTCGACAGTAAATTAAAAAAATATAAATTGGTCGGGATCGGGAGCATAGGTCACCGACCTTCGACGGCTCAGGGGGGGGGTCCACACCCCGGGGTGTGGAGGTTTTTGACCTCCAGGGGGGGGTCACACCCCGGGGTGTTTTTTTTTTGAAAAAAAGCACTCGGGGGTGCTTGGGGTGTTTTTACCATTTTATGCCATTTTTTTTTTACAAAATTTGACCATTTTTTAACCATTTTTTGGGATTGTCTGGTGGGGGGGGGGTCGAAAATGGGCCTTAGGGGGGGGGTCAGGGTTCGAAGGGGGGGGATGGGTCAAAAATGGGCCTTAGGGGGGGTAGGTCTCAAAGGCCGTAGGGGGGTGTCCCCCCTCCTACCCCCCCCCCTTCGGTGACCTATGGTCGGGAGGGGAGTCAGCCTCGCTAGGGGGGGAAGCCCTGAATTGTTTCTAGGGAGGGAGTGTCCAAAAATTTTGGCTCTAGGGGGGGTGGACCCCTCTGTCCCCCCCCTCCCCAAAAACATCTATGACCACCCTGACCTCCCCCCCTAAATTTTAAATCTCGCACCCGGGGTCGACCCCCCTAAAAAGCCAGAGGGGCAGGACCCCCCTGGACCACTCCCCTAAAAATTTTGGCTTTCCACCCGGGGGTGGACCCCCCCCTAGCGGACCTGACCAAAAACATCTATGAATCCCTCCACTCTTAAAAGGCGACGACCTTCTACAGCTTCAAAGAATTTCAAAAGTTTGCTTTTTTCAGTAATTTTAACACATAAATTATTGTTCATAAATCATTTAATTCTTCATCCATTTTTTCCCCTTTTTTACTCGCATTTTTTTAAACATTAATTAGCGATTTCTGAAATCCCCCCTTTCTCTCCTCCCTATTTCCCTTTCTGTATTTTGTGAATTATAAAGTTGTCGTCTATTATTTTAAGGAGTTATCGGTTCTTCAGGCGTTTTTTAGGGGAAATAACTCGACACTAATTTATTTATTTATTTTTATCATGTTTTTTTACCTTCTGTTATAACACCTAGGAACCAAAAGTAAAGAAAGAAGTGATATTCGAAGAGCCCCCAGCCGACACGCCCACCACTGAGATTACCATGGATCCGGAAAAGATCGTCTGTTTCAGCGGACGCGGGCACTGGCTCTCCACTTTCTACCGATCCCCCTGCAAAATCGACGGACACGAGTACATTTCCATCGAGCACTACTATCAAGCGTGCAAGGTAATAGACAGTTTATTGCGGCGTAAATTTAATTTAGAAAATCCTAATCCAATTAGGTGTTATTTGTCTTATTGTCGTCTTAAATTTTATTTTTTATTTACAATATCAAAAATTAAATCCAAAAATTTTAGGTTTAAATAAAGCGAAAATAAAATATTTTAATTTTAAAGGATGTACGTATAACATGTTAATAATACCTGTGCACTGCCCACCCCGGGGTTTAAACGAGGGGGGCAATTCCAAAACGAGAGGTGGCACGGGGGGCAACTTTTTTGAAACGGGGGTGCAAGCAGGGGAGAAAGAAAAAAAGGAGAAAAAAAAGAAAAAAGTGACAAAAAAGCGAAAAAAAGGTAAAAATAGGTCCAAAATAACTTAAAATGAAATAGGCTAAAAACTGCAAACATTTTGCAATGATGGCGTCATAATAGGTAAAAAATGGTGTCATAATTTTTGGGTACTTTTTCATTTTTCCGCGGGGAGGGCAAATCCTTCAATAAAGCGGGGGGCATCTTCAAACCGTGCACAGGGACAGGTCTGAATAAGTGTTAATGGATCAGCTTTGCTGTTTTTTGTGCTCTTTGCTTAAATTCAGTGGCGTGCCCAGGATTTAATTTCGAGGGGGGGTGGTCTTGGGGGCACTACTAACCCTGAAGGGGGGTCTGGGGGCGGCAGTCCCCCCCTATATGGGAGGTCTGGGGGGCAAGAGCCCCCCAGCAGGGTCATGGGGCAGAGCCCCTTGTCTGGGGGCAGAATGCCCCTCGGCCGGGGGAGAAATTTTTTAATTTAAGGCGCTAAAATATACTAGAAATTTTAATTCCAGATGATACTTATTACAAATTTTAGGTTTTTTTATACCTATACATTTAAAACATGTGTTTAAAACAGTAATAAAAGGATAATAGTGTTTATAGTAGTTTTATTAAACATGTATGCCTTAACTACATAACGGGATAATTGATTTGAAATTAACAAACTAAAATAAATTGGCAATTTAAACTACCCGCGTAGCGGGGAAATTTTGGTTTTTTGACTATTAATATGCTTTTGGAAGGCATCAGGAAAGTTTTTGTATCAATATTAAAGAAAAAAAATTTTTCTCCCAAAATTTAAAAAACGTAAGGGTTCCCCCCTAAAAAAAATCCGGCTTCGCCGGATTTCGGAGGGTGGCGGCCGCCCCCGCCCCGCCTTCCCTCGGCACGCCACTGCTTGAATTGTATAACAAAAAATCTTGCCGCTGCGTAAAATAATAAAAAAATTGTTACTGACATGACATTTACATGCATGAAATTTAACAAAAACATCGCTTAAAAGTTGAGAGTGTATTAAATACACTCAACTTTACTAATAAATTCATAGCCCATAGGTGGGGAGCTTCCGGATTCGAGGGGTATAGCGACCCCCGAAATTTTGGGGGGGTGTCCCCAACAGTTTTTTTGGGGTATACCTCAAATACCCCATTTTTAGCGTTTTTAGTACTGGGACCTCCAAAATTTTAGGAGGGGTGTCTGGGGTACCCCCAAATTTTTGGGGGGGAGGGGGTGTCGGCTATAATCGGGATTTTCGGGGGGTATAACCCATACATGGGCAAGTTGGCCCGGAGTGGGGGGGTTAAACCCCAAATTAGGGGGGGGGTTAAAATCCGAGAAACGCAAAATACCCATATCGTTTTTTTCTGGAGTGCATTTTACCCATATCGTTTTTCGATTTTGAAGGAAAAATAGGTAAAAAACGCTAATTTTAGGTCAAAAAGCCCTTTTTATAGCATTTTTGAGCTTTTTATTGCTTAAAACGATCATTTTGATCTCAAAACTTAAGTTTGGAGGCAGTTGGAAGTCATTTTAAAGACAATTTTTTTCTTCATTTTTCCAAAATTGGGGGGTTAACCTTTTCTCCCCCCCACTTCTGAGTGGGGGGGTTAAACTCCCCTTCTCAGAATAATGTTCCGACCCTCCAGTATCATGCGAGGGAGCTCGGCTTTGCGGAAGGAAGAGCCCTTGGGGGTTACCCAGAATTTGGGGGGGGGGGGGTTAACCACCCTCCAACCACCCCCCCGTGCCCATGTATGGTATAACCCCCCTGCCCACCTATGCTAATAATGTTCCTACCCTCCAGTATCATGCGAGGGAGCTCCGGCCATTTATAGCGGAAGGAAGAGCTCCGAAGCTCTGCTCCTTAAATGAGCGATTTGAGGCTTATTTAACATTGAAATACACTTTTCACCACTCTATTTGTATTTGTGTGACTAATTTTATTGATTTAAAGTTTTTAAAAAAATTTAGTTTACAAAAAAAATTTTTGACAAAACAATCTATGCGATCACTCTTTATTCGTGAAATTAGTATAAAAATAGGGCGGAGCTCCAGGAGTTGCTCCTGAGCTCCTAAAAACGGAGCTCCGAACTCCGGAGGGAAGCGGTAAACATCACTACTCTCTATTTTTTTAGCGATACTGGAAAATTTCTGACAAAAAAATTTTTGTTTGCGCTCTTATAACTTTTGAATGCGCCACGATCAATATGCAAATATCTCGCGTTGAGTTCCTTGTACTTTTGGCTACCTCCTGGAAAAAAATTTTTTCACAAATTTTTGGGGGTTAGTCCCAAAACTCCTGAAATTTAGGTTCAATTTTTTTCGGCCAAATTTGCTCATCATGCTCAAAAACTGTTTGAGCCACAGGTTTAAGACCGGGAGGGGCATTTATGCGGAAAATTAAGCTCTACATTTTGGTGATAGTCTCAAAAATTTTTTGATGCCCTAAGCAGACCTGTTCTCTGCCCCCGGGGTTTTATTGGGGGGCAATTCCAAAACTGGGAGGGGCAACTTTTTGAAACGGGGGGGGCCAATAATAAAACGGGGGGCAAGCAGGGGAGAAAAAAAAGGGAAAAGGAAAAAAGGCAAAAAAAAAGCAAAAATAAGATAAAAATAGCTTTAAAATGGCTTAAAATACATTGAAATAGGCTAAAAACTGCAAAAAATAGCAATGATGGCGACATCGTAGGTAAAAATGGCGTAATAAGTTTAGGGTACTTTTTTATTTTTAGGCTAAGGGGGGGAAATCCTCCGATAAAGCGGGGGGCATTTCCAGACCATGCACAGGTCTGCCCTAAGGCACTGCAATGGCTGACCCTTCCTAAAAATAAAACTTTAACACAGACCCTCTACATAGGCGAGTAATATATCATTTTAAAGCTCTCGACGTGCTAATTTCAAAAATATAAAAAAATTGCTCTAAATGGTTGGTTAACCAAAATACAGACCCCTTTGTACCCCCAAAATTAGTAAGGGGTGGTTTTTTTGTTTTTATTATTTATAAGCCGTGTTTATATTCGCTTGAAAGCTCTATGCGTGCTGATTTTAAAATTATTAATTTTAGGCTAAAATTTTTTATGGTTACCCGGTTACATACGCCCAAATCTGAAAAATGGTAATTTTGCCATTTTTTTTTCATTTTAAGTGAAGCTCTCGACACGCTGATCTCAAAAATATAAATTTCAACTCGATTCACTTAATGGTTACTATACTATTTTAATAACCCACAATGTACCCCTAAAAATTTTTATGGCTTAATTTTTATATAGGTATTTATTATAATACCGTCGTGTTTGTACTCATATCAAAGCTCTCCACACGCTGATCTCAAAAATATAAATTTCAACTCGATTCATCGAATGGTTACCATTTTTACAATCAACAATGTATCCCTAAAATTTTTGAGGGTACGTTATGAATTGTAAAAATGGTAACCAATGAGTGAATCGAGTTGAAATTTATATTTTCGATATCAGCGTGTCGAAAGCTTTAATATGAGTACAAACAAGACTTATTACAATAAATATATAAAAATGACCCCCTAAAAAATTTTGGGGGTATATTGTGGATTGTAAAAATGGTAACCAATAAGTAAATTCAGTTAAAATCTTTTTTTCCTTTTTTTTTCTCTTTTTTTTCTTTTTCCCCTGCTTCCCACCCGTTTTATTGCCCCCTCCCCCGTTTCAAAAAAGTTACCCCCCGTGCCCCCCCGTTTTGGAATCCCCCCCGCAATAAAACCCCGGAGGGCAATGCACAGATCTGCTTAGGGCATCAAAAATTTTTTGAGACTCACCAAAATGTAGAGCTTAAAATTCCGCATAAATCCCCTCCCGGTCTCAAACCTGTGGCTCAAACAGTTTTTTATCATGATGCCAAAATATGCACTATCTACAAAGATTTTTAGCAAAAATCGTAAAATTGACCCCCTTTAACCTTTGGGGTACCCGACCCAGGTAGGTTACCCCTAACAAATTATATATATGTTTGAGCTCAAGAAAGTATGGGCAATCTGCACAAAAATTTTCAGACGTAAGGACCCTTATGGTAAAAAGTTAAAAATTTGGTCGAAAAAAATTGACCCTAAATTTCGGAAGTTTTAGGGCAAAAAAAATTTGTGAAAAAAAATTTTTTTCAGGAGTAGCCAAAAGTACAAGGACCTTAAGGCGAGATATTTGTATATTGATCGCGGCGCGTTCAAAAGTTATAAGAGCGCAAACAAAAATTTTTTTCCAGTATCCCTAAAAAAACAGAGTAGTAATTTCCGACCAAACGCAAAGCGGCGAACGTTTAAATGGAAGATAATAACTCTTTAACAGAACTGTTCACGGTCTAAAAATGTCTCTTCTTGAACTATCCCATTCCCCCCGTTTTGAAATAGGGATTGCCCCCTCCCGCCCCCCTATAAAACTCCGGGGAGGGTGAACATATCCGCTTAAGGTCATATAAAACTGTCTTGTTCTATTTTAAGGTATTCATGCTGGGCGGTGCCGTAGCGTCCAATAAACTCAGTCGTGTTCGAGACGCGGGTAGCGTGAAGCAAATCGCCCGCCGCCTTTTGCACGGTGTCGTCACAGAGGAACAGGTGGAACAGTGGAAATTGGACGAGGGACCTAGGCTTTTGGAGGTTAGTTAAAAAAACTGGCACTAAAGCCTTACCTCACAGATATATAAATTGTAACGATCGTAACTAAACTAGACACTTAGATATATGAGGTTAAAAAAGTTACCAGAAATAGTTTATAAGTGATTGCAGGATTAACTAAGTGCCTAACTGCATTTTTGAGTTTAGGGAATTACAATTTACAAATTTTGTCTTTTCTAAAATTGTATACTTTTATTAGACTGCAACAGACCTCTCTTCTGAAATAAAAAATAATAAGAAATTATGTAACGTAAAACAGCGTAATAATCCAAAATTTTAAAGGCATACTATTGTATTTTAGTACGGTATGACGCACAAATTTATTCAAAACCCGGCCTTGCGTAAAAAACTTCTGGACACTGGCGACGCCATTCTGGTACACGCCTACGAACGAGACCAGCTCTTCGCTTCAGGTACCTACTACCGAAATTAGAAAAGCTGCAGGTTGCAAACCACCCCCACCCCCCAAAAAATCCTCGATTATAGCCGACACCCCCCCCCCCCCACCCCCTAAAATTTGTGGGTACCCGGACACTGGACAGCCCCCCTCCCTAAAATTTGGGGGTCCCAGTACTAAAAATGGGGTGATAAAGGTATACCTTCAAAAAAATTTTGGGACACCCTCCCCCCCAGATTTCGGGGGTCAGGTATACCCTACCCCCCCTATCCGAGAGGTTGCCCAAGGGGTTTGTACTCCAAATTTTCAAATTACCGTAAAAAAGACATTAAAAAAATGGTAAAAATGTTTGCGCTTCGCGCTAAGTGATTCTTTTTTTGTTATTTGCATTGTTTTTTAAGTTTAACTTAAAAAATTTAGGTTTAAAAAGGTATAAAATTAAAAATCGTGCGACAGCACAAAAATTTTTTCAAAAAATTGTCTTTAAAATTCATTAGAAACATCACTTAAAAGTTGTAAAAAGGTACATAAATGTCGACCGCTGAGCAGAACGAAACGCGAGAAAAAATTTTAAACGTCCTCTTAGGACACCCATGTTTTTACCTCTGCCAACCCAAAAGTGGGGTTACAACCCCATAACCTCCCTGGCTATGCCTTTGTGTGTTTTTAAGTAACATGAAATATTAAGAAATGTTGAGAGTTTAAAAGTTTTTTTGGGGCAGAAGAAGTTCTATAATAATGACCATCTTAATAACTTATTCCCCCCTTTTCATTTTCTTTTGCAATATTTGGTTACTTTAATTTCATCTTTTCCATGATTAAACGTATGTTTTAATATGCTTTTATCTGCGTATTTTTGAATTTTCACTTTTATAATAATATTACTGTTATAGGTTTATGGCAAGACAAATTTATGGAGTGGGCCAAAGAAAACAAAGACAAAAAGATCCAAATACCCACCCAACTTACCCCAGAAACCATAAAATATTTCCCCAAGGTAATAATATTATGAAAATACGCATTTCTTTAAAATTACCGTTTGTTATCGTTCATTTGAAATCAGTAGGGCTGTTTTTCCGCTATGTAACAACAGAGCTGTGCATGGTCTGAAAATGCTAGTCCTTCCCCGTGATATTAGTGGCTGGGACCCCTACCTTCCGTTTTATTGCCCCCTCCATCCCAAAAATAAAAAAAGTACCAAAAATTATGGCGCCACTTTTGGACTATTATGATACCATCGTCGCGAAATTTTTGCAGTTTTTAACCTATTTCAATGCCTTTTATGACATTCTAGACCTATTTTTACTTTAATTTCGTTTTTTTTGTTCTTTTTTCTTTTTCCTTTGTTCTCCTCGTTTTTTTTCT
>JASAMX010010003.1:0-12866 GCA_030248175.1 Microlaimidae sp. YZB2_3 | reverse complement strand
CAACGATATCAACTTTGTTGTGTTGTGTTGTGTTGTTGTGTCAAGGTGTGCGCTTTTGACTCTAGTATCCCAAGGAAAAAACAAAAATACAAAACGTTCTAAGATACATAAGTAGAATGTTTAAAAACAAACAAAATGACGCAATTTGAAATTGTAAATAACGCGAATTTTGTTAATTTTAAACTTTTCAATCAAACAACACCGTTACTTTACAATGCAGTGTTTTTTAGGATCCAATGTATTTAAATGTATATTAAACGTAGGGTATGAATTTGAAAACACGACATAATTTGGTAATCCATTCCAAATATGAATAACTCTTTCAAAAAAAATATTTACGACAATTTGATTTTGGAATTTCTTTTGTTTTTTAAGTTAAGTCATTTTGTCTACAAAACATAAAACTATAATTTTTAAAGTAAAATCTTTAAATCAATTAAGCCATATAGAATTTTATAAACCATATAAAGATCAAATTTAATTTTTCTCAATTCAAGTGAATCTAGATGTAAAAATGTAAAAGTGACTACGGTAACTATCCAAGGGTTATCATTTGCATTTAAAGCATATCATGCGTGTGAAAAAATTTTAAACTTTCTCTATGATTTTGATATCTTTTATAAGGTAAGAATTCCAAAGTGGTGAATTTGACTCCAAAATCAGACGCACGTATGTAGTGTATGCTCGTAAAAGCAAGAAAGGATTGGTAGATGAAAAACGTTTTAATATTAAACTCGCACGTGAAAATGCTTTTGACGGAATTTGAGAACAATGAACAGAAATTTAAAAAAAAAAAACAAAATATTTATTCCTAAGGCACGAATTTCATGAATGTTTTTGATAGTTATATCTGAAAGAAAATATTTGTGTTGTTTTTGTAATTCTCTTCCAATACTTAAAACATTGCATTTTTTAAAGGAGACGGTTATCTGCCAATCAGAAGCCCATTTTAAAAATTTTTAAAGTTTAATAAAAATATCGATATTGTTCTCATCTTTTTGCGCGTGATAGATTTTACTATCATCCGCGAAAAGTTTTATTCTGCAAGAACCCTCAACCCAGTTTACTATGTCATTAATATATATTAAAAAATGTGTGGGACCCAAAACAGATCCCAGTTGGACTCCAGAAATTACTGGCACAGGATCTGATAATTCACCTTCAATTTTAACAACGTGTGTGCGATTTGATAAAAATGCGTTTATCCTGTTTAAAAGCGCATAATTTATACCATACGCTCTTAATTAAAACTAAGTTTAAAAAGGTAGATCGTGTCTAAGGTTTTTGCAAAATCAATATATATATTAATTAAATGCGGAAGCCTATCTTACTGCTTACAAAAGTTTTGTACGTCCTATAATAAAGTATGCAAGTGCAGTGTGGAATCTATACATGAAAAAAGATATATATATATATATATATATATATATATATATATATATTCTGAAAAAAGTACAACGATTTTTTACTAAACGGGTTTGCAGAAAGTGCAATATAAAAGACACAAAATATGAGAATAGATTAAGGATATTAAATCTTGAGACCTTAGAAAAACGCAGAGAAAAGTTTGATTGAAACATTTAAAATTCTAAACAACCATGTCAGTTTGAAAGCCAACAAATATTTTACGCTTAACACAAATTACACCAGAAGACATTCAAAAAAAATTAAAGTTGAGCATTCTAGAGTTAATTGCAAAAAATATAGCTTTTTTAACAGAGTACAAAATAAATGGAATTCCCTAAATCAGAGTCAATTTGACGCTAAATCATTACATATTTTTAAAAATTTTTTATAAAACAAAGATAAATTAACCTAAAAATGACTAAGCAAGAGCTTTAAAATTAAAGCCTTTAGTCATTCTTTTCTAGTTAGCCAGGATTTCTGTTGTGATATTTATGATGTATTTATGTTTATTTTTGTATTTTTTTATTTTTGTGTTTTTCTTTTTCGTGTAACCCAACTGGGTTACCATTTTGTAATCTATAGTATGTATGTACTTACTAGAAAATAAGTCTTATCTTATCTAATACCATACAAAGAGGCACACAGTTGATTTATTTATTAATTATTTTGTTGTTTAATTTATACACAGGCATAACACAATTTTTTTACTGTCAAACTATTTTTTTAAACATATAAAATTTTTAATAACACACAACAAATGTTTATTTTGTTTGTTTTTTTATTTAATGTTTCTGATTTTGAGAAATTTTAGCAAAATTTTTTCAATTTATAAAAAAACGGGCCTTATTGCAAAATAGCAGCACAATTAAGCTTTTGTTTTAAATTTAAACTATTTTCAACAATTAAAATTAAAGAAAAGTCAGTGTGTAACAAACAAAATAAATAATAAACCATGTTCTTTGCAGCCAATATTAAGTTTTCGCCTTTTTTTACCTCCTGTTTAAAAAATCAGCCTCCAAATAATACCTCTAAATACCTCTAAACGCTTTAAACACTCAGCCTATGAGCAAACAGAAAGGGAAGTGGCAGTGGTCTAACCCTGATCTTTTCTTTATTCCGCTTCCCAGAAGCGCAGGTTACTTTATTGCGCCTATGTAGGTTCAGATTAGTCATCACATCGCTATAGGACAGGCATGAAAAACTACCTTTATTTTTGCTCAAGACTGTGTGATAAATATCTTCATATTAAAGCGATTAAATATAAAAATAGGTATAAGGTATATAAAATTAGGTATAATGTATCACAGTCAAAAATGTTAAGAAGGGCTTTAAAATTTGCATTCTTAGAAATCCTTACACCGGTTTGCCCTGGCTCATTTGATAGCTAAAATGCCGGGGCCGGGCATGGGACCAGGGTAGAGAAAATTGCGTTTACCGGGGCCGGGACCCTGGCCGGGGTAGAGAAAATGGCATTTACCGTGGTCAGGGCCGGGGTGAAAAAAGGTGCCAGGGCAATCCTGGGCCACGACTAGGGCCTAGTCGCGATCGCTCTGATTTGGGATTTTTTTTTGTTCAAAAAGCGCTGCAAATCCCCAGGAGTGCTTCCGCGTCAGTGCTGCACTGTGTTAAACTTCACGCCGCGACGATGAGCATCCGGCGCAGATGGCAGAAATCCCTTCTGTGGATTTGCAGCGGAATGAATTCCAAAAGGTTAATTATAATTTTAACTGTTTTAATTTGTTTCAAGTTTCAATTGAAGAGCATGAAAATAATTTTTTTAACTCAAGGATACCAAAATATTTAAACAAATGAAAAGAGCAACAAAAAACATGAAATGTAAGAAAAAAGGTCTAAATTATTGTAAAATTTGCGAAATTTAGCTAAAAACTACAAAAGTTTCTTAAAAATATGTCAAAATGCCAATATTTTATGATATTCTCTATCATTTTTGAGCTGGTGATGACACCAACAAAAGGGAAGGAAGAACCACTGATGAAGCGGAATGAGGAAGAGTTTGAAACGTGCCACCAAGTAAGGGGAAGAAGGGTCCAAACATCGTCATAACTTGCCACACAATAGTTTTAAAAGATTTTAGAAATATTTTGCAGAAAGGCACCTTCTATAGCCAAAGTTTAAGTTTTGGTTTTTGTTAAATTTTATTGCCCATTTGATTTGTTTTCCTAAAAAACTTTATGTGATAAAACTGTTCAAGCCATTATGTTAACGCTTGGCTCACTTTTTTTTATTTTGATCGCAAAAGGAGTAGTGTGTGTGTTTATTATGAAAACGGTTATGGAGCGCGAATTTCCACTGTCGTATGATTATGGGATGAATGGATGCAAAGACGTGTTAGGAAAAAAAAACGCATACAAAATGCTTGTTTGTCCTTATAAAATACAAGTCGCACAAAAAAACCAAAGAATTTGGCCAGCGCGTTTAAATGCAAAGACGCATTTAATAAAAATCAGTTGATTTCCTTTTTGAGTAACCATAATATAATATTAGTTTTATTGTGAGGATCCTATTTTCCTTAATTTTTTATTGAGAAAAATTATTAAAGGTTTTGAAAGTCCATCCCGGCCGTGGAATCTCTAATTCTAATTTAATGCACTTTTTATGTAAATTAGTATTAATTAAAAACTCATGATTGTATGTCGAAATATCCTCGGGTCACTATATCGCGAGTTTTATAATCTTGTGCTTCAATGTGCGATAGGCACAAAATTCGCGCTGAGCACAGACACGGGGCGCCGACGCGTGGAGCACGGGGATGCCGGCACTGGCCACGCCGGTTTCGTGAAAGCGGCTGTTTTATTTTAAATAAATTAAAAAAGTTTATGTAAAAACAAACAATCATTTCGCGCTGAGCACAGACACGGGGCGCCGACGCGTGGAGCACGGGGATGCCGGGACTGGCCACGCCGGTTTCGTGAAAGCGGCTGTTTCATTTTAAATAAATTAAAAAAGTTTATGAAAAAACAAACAATCATTTTAAAATCATTTGATTTAATGAGTAAAGACCACGTTTTGCGTTAAGATTCAGATCCTCTTAAAATGGAAATTCTTTTAAAAAATCGTTTAATAAACAGGGATGCTAGGAAAAGTTATACCCAAATTTGTTTAACAAAAATGTTTTGAAAGCTTTAGATTTTGCCTTTCATTTAAGATGTTGCGTAAATTTTTCATAACGCGAAATTGTTTTTGCAACACTGTTTTCGAAAAAAATGACGCCATTTTTACATGATTTAAAGTTGTTTTAAGGTAGAACTTCAGAGTTTTGACCACTTCTATAAAAATTTAAGACTCTGTGCTATCCAGTGGTTATAAAAACATCACCGAAAAGTTTGTCCAGTTCGCAACATATGTCCATGGATTCTACTTCTGAAAACCACAATAAGGCCTTAAAAAAAAAAATTGACTCTTTATTTTTGGGCGAAATTTTATAATAAATTAGGGTAACTTTCAGGGGGCAACTTTCAGAGGTGGTTTGAGTTAAAAATCATCTCAGTATTTTTTTTAAATTGCAAAAAAGACTTTTATTACAAAAATATATAGTAAAAAAATCCTAAAATCCTTTTTTAATCGTTTATAATTAAAAAAAATGGTAAAAGCCTATATCTAACTATTTCCAAACTTTCGTTTAAAAATAACGAATCAATTTTTTTTAATTTTCGTTTAATTTTCTTTTAATTGACGCCAAGAAACTACATTTTGAACCATTCCTTTAAAAGCTCCTTTTAAATGAAAATTCCAAAGGACCCAGTAGCCGAGTGGTTAGTACATCGCGCTCGGATCCTGTGATCCATGGGTTCGAGTAGTCGCTCGACCATGATTTAAACGCCGAAAAATTTTGTTTTTATTTTTTAGCTTTTTAATTTTAAAAAATATTTTATTATTATACGCTAAATAGAAAATGAAAAAGTAGAATATTTTTGGAAATAAACTTTATTAATGTTTTGTATTTTTGACATGTATTTTATTGATGTTATTTGATGATTGTGGGCGATAACATTTTTTTACAGAAAAATGAACGTCAAAAATTGAATCAGCAGGTCAAACTTTGTATAGTAAGATGTAATTCAAAAAGATCTGTCGTCAAAAAAACTGAAGTTCTACCTTAAACACTGAAAAAAAATTTAAATCCGAATAATTGTATTAAAACATTACGTTTATTGATTGATAATGTACTATTTTCATAAAATATGCTTATATTTTGCTAAAAATGTCTTGTATTACTTAAATGGATGTTTTTATTGGCATTCCAAAATGGAATATCGAAGATCGCTGTGAATTTCTCGCACAGTATTTGGATATAAGCTAAATCTCTGGTTGCAGCTTTATTTTTGTTTGCTGCAACAGATTTTTAGTTGTTGCTAATGTGTTATCGTCATTTCTTGAAATTCCAATTTTTTATTAGTGGTCGATTCCAGTTCATTTTCTTTGTTACAATAAGTTTTGGAATTATTTTTGTTATGCTTTTTATTTATTTTTTTGATATATTATATTGAGTATTTTTTATTAATTTTTTTGCATTCGGATCCAATTTTTTAAGGGCCGAGGAAACACAACAGCGTAACACTAAGCTCGTAAAATAACAATTTTTTGAACGTCTGACATTTTAATTTGTGGCTTTCAAAATTATTGCCGTATTTTAATGGCATATAAAATTTAAAGTCACAGCTATATACTAGCTCTGGATAGGCGTTTTTGACTGTAACAGAAAGGGTACAAAAATATAAAATTCAAAAAAATCGAAGTTTTCTTAGTTTCTTTAGTTTGGGTATTAGGTCATTCCCTTTAGTTTTGTTAAGTTTGTATAACAAGTCACTGAGGTGACAACCACTTTGTATATAGTAATGTTTGTGTAAATATATGTAAAAATAAGCTTTAGTATTATTATAATTGGGTTAACCACAAGGAAAAACCAAAAAAGTATTATAAAAACCACTAAAATAAAAAAAGTTGTTATAAAAAACCACCAAGATACACATAGTAAGATAAAAAATTAGCATAGTTTTAAAATAGTTTTGAAGAAAGGGATTAAAAGAACATTACTAAGAAAACAGGCCACAGGAAAATCAACAAACAACCAGCAAAATATAAAATTTATACCCTAATAATAAACATAAAAACAAAGGCGTAGGTATGGAGATCGACTGGGGCTTCGGCCCCGACTTGCCCCGGCATTTTTTTCTACCCCGGCCCTTTCCCGGCAAACGCAATTTTTTCTACCCCCGCCCGGCCCAGTCGCACCCGGCCCTGCAATTTATCTGTCAAATCAACCCGGGCAAACCGGAGTAAGAACCCCTAAAAATACAAATTTTAAGCACTTCCTACAATTTTAGACAGTGATAAATATATAAAATTTTATTTAGAGCTAATGTAATCGTTTCAATAGGAGAATATTTATTATTTATATTTTAAAATTTTTAAAACTCTATTTTAATAAAATTGCTTAATGATGCACATTTTACTTTTCGGCGCAAACTATATTCTGTGTACTCAAAAAAAATTTTCTCGCACAGCGATATTTTGTACACCAAACTCTTTTTTTCTGACACGTTTACAAAATCGCCGCGTACAAAAAAATTAGCAGAAATCGGTAATAATTGCTATTAAATTCGCTCATCTGTGAGTTTTTCTATGAAAGTTTATTGTACAACTGGACACTTGTTTGGATTTTATTATATTCTTACTTTTATTTTTAGGTGTTATTGAAACTGTTTTAAAATTTAGTGATGTAAAAAATTTTTTAAATAAAAAAATTTAAGTTGATTTCTTGTTTTTATTTTAGCCTTTTTAAATTTATTGCTGAAACTACACTGGTTTTCATAAATTTTCTGTAGGGTCTATTCGGACTGGGTCCGCTTGATTTAGCAGGAAAACCCTGCGGAGTCAGTCCACATTTTTTAGCGAGTTCAATATTTTTATTTAGCACAAAAGACACCAAATTTGAATTTTTAAACAAGAAATTAGTATAAACTGTTTGTATTTAATCTGGAAAAAGTTTTCAAATAAAATTTGCTTAAAAATCAGTTAATACATTTAAAAAGAAATTGTTCAGTGTTAAAGACCTTCACAGAGTTATGACCTTTTAAAATCATTTTTAGCCAATTAGGGCTTGGGAAAAAATGGAGATTTTTCATCCATTGTAGATCCAATCCTTCCTAAGCGCTAATTGGCTAAAAGTAATTTGCACAGCTCCTCCCACAATCATACCTACAGAGCAAAACATATATGATGTGATCACGAATACTATATGAAATTTTAAAGGCCCTAAAATCCTGACGTGAAATCTGAGTAATGTTTTACTAAGGAAAAATGATTTTTTCTAATTTGTTATCCAAAATCCGTTACTTTCATTAGTTTAAGTAAAAATAAAGTTTTTACAACACTAATCTAAATAAAATTTTCGGAACTTTAAGATTAAGACCATTACTCTCGTGAACATTAACCTCAAGAAACTCTGAATGTGGAACATTAACTAATTTATTGAGTATTATGTCATATTTAAATCATTTATTCTACGAAATTGAAATATTTCTGAACCAAGCTCGGTCAAACGATTTTTATAGTTTGTGTTTTTCATAATGCAACAAGAACATATTTTGCGTGTAAAGCAGTTTTGAGCTCGTTTAATTGTGATTATATCTTTTTGAAGCTATTGTGACTACACTGTTGTCTCATAATCCACAACAGGACGCAAATAAGTAGTGAATGCTTTTCCAAGTGTGGCAAGTATGGCAGGATTTGTTGTAACAAGTTACAAGTAAACAAGCATGGCAGGATTTTTTGTTCTAAACGCTCTAAAAAACTGCTGCACAACGACCTAATCCTTTCAAAATAATAGTCTGAATCATGATTGCTCAGTTAGTGCTAAATAACATCGGCCTTGCCTATCCTGCTTTATGCGAAATAAATAAACCTTTAAACTTTGTTTTTACCTTGGCAATAGTATCTGTTTGGGTTTTCGAAGCGTGTTTTATTGATAAAGCGGTCGTGGATTTTTCTTTTAATGTCTTTTTTGGTTTTTCCGTTTGCGTAGAGTCAGGTTTTGATGAAAATGACTTAAAATATGTTTTCGATGTATCCTGCAATATTACGTCAATATTTTAATATTTCGCTTTAGAAAACCATATTTTAATTTATTTTATCATTTTTTTAAAACAAGTGGGATTGTTTTTTTTTTCTTATCAGTTTTAAAAATTTGGGTATTATTTATCTAAGATTTTTAATAGTGACGTCTAATTTACACGTTAGATCTAAAAAAAAGTCACCTTAAATTCATTTTAATTTTTTTCAGTATTTATCATTTCCACAACAGTCTCACACTTTTCCTTGTAAACATCAGTTAGACATTTAATATTAATTACTGCATATTTCCAATAATTATCAGCGCTCATTAAGTAGTTGTTAACATAATAAACAATTTTTTAACCATAACATTAACATCATAGACAATGTTACAAGCGTAATAAAATAAATTTAATTGAAAAAATAATTGTTTCTTTCTTCTTAAATAATTTTTACTGCTAACTTACTTAAAGGTGTGGTGCGGCGTCAAACTTTGTGTCTTTGATTTTGATAATTTTTTGTGAAAACCTTACGCCTGCTCCATAGCCCAAAAATTTTTCAACAGAATATCTCCAGTAGTTCAGGAGTAATGACCCCCCAAAAATCTCGTTTTTTGACATTTCTCTACGTGAAAGATCGCTCAATGGGTATAACAATTTTCGTTACAAATTATACAATTAAAGAAAGCGGCTACTTTCTATTATAATTTGATACCTTGATCGTTAAGATTGGTGCAGTATTTGTCGAAATATTCCGTTTCTTGTACAAAACTCCCGCGATTTTTTCGCTAAAAACACGAAGTTAAGGAAAAAAGGTTGGGCAAATTTTACAAAATCACTGCCACCGTTTGGTGTTTTTTATCGAAAAAATCGCGGGTTTTTGTACGGCAAACGCAATATTTCAACAAATACTGCACCAATCTAAACAATCGAGGTATCAAGTTAAAGTAGAAAGTAGTCGCTTTTTTGAGTGCCTAATTGTAACGCAAATTGTAATACTTATTAAGTAATTTGTGACGTACAGAATTGTCGAAAAATGCCATTTTTGGGGGTCATAACTCCTGAACCACTGCAGATATTTTGGTGAAAAAATTTTGTGGGCTATTGGGGGCAGGGGTAAGGTTTTCACAAAAAATTATAAAAATCGAAGGCAAAAAGTTTGACTCCGAACCGCACCTTTAAGTAGAGTAACTGAATTAACTTTGACCAGTCTTAATTTTGGCCACTGACTATTGTCTTTTCCTCATGCTAAATTATGTAAATCAACTAAATACATCAAGATTAGTACATGACTATACATTTAGCAATACCTAAAATGCATAGAAGTAGAGAATGTTTGTATGTGATTAAACAATTGTCCTAACTATATATTAAGCAATCCACTATATATGAAATTGTTATCATGTAGAGAAAGAAGAATTTGTTGAACGCAAAACTCTTCGATGAAAATTTTCTAGATAATACACTGTCGAATAATTAAAATTAGTCAAAATATTCCATCTTTTAACATGTAAAATACTTTATACGTCCAATGCAACAAAACGCCGAGAATATTTAACAACATTACATTGGAAAAATTTTATCTGAAGAGTTTACATTCAAAGTTTTTTGTTTGTAAATTTGCGGTTACAACGCAGAATAATGTACAGTTTTTTACATACACATACACATAGACCCAGATAATGCCACCGCGTAATGCGCCGCTGTATATATATATATATATATATATATATATATATTTATATATATATATATATATATATATATTTATATATTTATATATATATATATATATATATCAGTAGCGTATATGGGGGGCGGGGGGGCGACCGCCACCCCCCTTTTTGGCCGTTTCCATACTTGGGGGGGGGGGGCGGTCCGCCCCCCCTGGCTGGCGAAGCTAGGCATTTTTGTAAGGGTCCCCCTTTACTTTTTTTATTTTCAGGTTATAGAAATGTAGTGCATCTTAATTGCATAAAATTACACAATGTAAAAATTTTCTGAAAGGTGAAACTTTTTCTTTTTATTTGTTTAACCGCACTTTTTGCTTATAAGTTACAAACCCTTTGCAGTCGCGCATATTTTTAAATAATTTAGCCAATTATATATAAATCAGGTTGTTTCTTAATATTAATAGAATTAAGAAAAAAACCTTATTTGGATATAGTACAAAATTGTAACATCATACTAATTTAAATCTGTAACAAACAAATTGTTTAGGAATTAGGTTATAAAAACAAAAGTAAATTTATGCTTAGCTGGAGACAATTCTTAAGCAGTTTTTAGTGCTTATTTAAAAAATTTCTTTAAAAAAATTTATTTTAAATATATATATATATATATATATATATATATATATATATATATATATATATATATATATATATATATATATTTATATATATATACTAGATCTAATTTTTTATAGCTGAAGCGGGCCGGCGATGGATAATCCATATTGCCGCCTAATACCCTATATCAGCACTGTTGTTGATGTAGAATTTTAGTGAAGGCCCCACCCCTATCAGGGTATTTTAGGGAGAAGATGTGAGTTTTACGTTTTTGTATGAGAATAATTTATAATAGTAATATTGAAAAGGAAATAACCAAAAAAAAAGATTTTTAAATGAAGCGGATAACAAAATTTTGTCAGAAATGATTTTTGTTAAAACAAAAGTGGCAATACATTTTTTATTAATACTAACAAATTTGCTATATTCACGATTTTACCAAGTCATTGCGGTGTTCAGGGGGCCATGTGAAACTCAACACATGGACGGTTAAAAAAAACATAAATTAAAAAAAATTAAAAACGGGAATTTAAAAAAAAATTCTTTAAATTAATCTAAAACAAATACTGCAAAACAAGTTTGTAATTAATGTTTTGCTTATATAACTAGCCATAACTCACGAACCCATAGAGCAATTGTAAAAAGTAAACTATCATTGAACTCGTCAAATACTTTAAAATCTTATGGTGTATTTAGTTTTAACTATTTCAAAGTTTTTTATTTCATTAATAAGTTAAAACTAAAATTTAATGCTGTGTTTAGTTCTAATTATTTCGAAATTTTTTTTATTTGATTAATAAATTAAAAATCTCTAATAATTTACACAATAGTCCATCAAAAATTATTTTGATATTATTGTTTTTTAAACAATATTACAAATAAAATGATACTTGAATCTTAAAAATTAATTGATCATTTACAGAGTTATGACTATTTATATATATCGCTAATGTTAAAATTGACCGCGTTTTTTATTGTCCAAATTATATTACTAATATAATAGCAAATTTAACACTTAAATTTAACACTTTTGATTTTTTATAATCTCATAGCAAGATTTTTTTTTGTTTTAGCTGATGAAATTTGTGGTTTGGTGTTGAAGTTCCTTGGAGTTAACTTTAAAATATATAGATAAAACTCAGCACTCAAAGTCAAAATTTGACACTTCTACAAAAAATTACTCTTCAAACTGTCTAAAAAACCCAGAGTTGAAACTTAGCTGCCAAATAAGCAAAAAACTTTAAATGTACAAACTGAAATAAAAAAGTCCTGTTGTTTTTTTGTTGACTTTAACTTTAGCACTATATAAAATTAATCATAACTTTATAAATCATAAATTAAAATTAACAATTAAACTATCATTTTATTTGTAATACTCTTTAGAAAACAATAATATCAAAATAATTTTGGATAACCTATTGTGTGAATTATCAGAGAGTTTTAACTTATTAATGAAATAAAAAATTTTGAAATAGTTAAAACTAAATACACCATAAGATTTTAAAGTATTTGACGAGTAAAATGAAAGTTTACTTTTTGCAATTGCTTAATAGGTTCGTGAGTTATGACTGGTTTTATAAGCAAAGCATTAATTACAAACTTGTTTTGCAGTATTTGTTTTCATTTTAATTTTTTTTTAAATTCCAGTTTTTTTAATTTTTATTTATTTATTTTTTTAACTGTCCATGTGTTGAGTTTCACATGGCCCCTGAACACCTCAATGACTTGGTAAAATTGTGAATAAATCATTAACGTTATTTGACTATAATTTTTTTCCAATTTGATTTTTCATTAGCGATTTCACCGTGTATGTTTTTACATGGTTTTAGTGTTTTTGTTTACTGTATTATTACCATAAACTTACGCGTCCTTTGCTGTTTTTCTGTACGGGTGCATACCCTTTTGTTGTGTTTTTTCCTGCAGAAGAACCAAATGAGCTGTCTAAAGTTGTGTTGCTGCTAAATGATGTAAACATATCATAAAAACTTCTGGAACTGCTCTGGATATCATTTGTATCCGTATTTGTGGCACTTAGTTCGGAATTATTTGTGATTGATTCGTCCCGTTTTTTCAGCGATGTTGATTTTGAACCAGT
>JASAMX010010001.1:0-26666 GCA_030248175.1 Microlaimidae sp. YZB2_3 | reverse complement strand
AATCGGGTTTATATATTATGACAAATGTTCTGTTTTCACTCGGAAACAAAACGGACGGGGTTCGAAAAACGAAAGTCTAAACTCGAGAAGAAGATCACAGATAACTCCGACCGGATATATTGTTAGCCGCCAACCGAGAGCTAAGGGGACATCGGTCGGTGATATGACATCCGCCTTCCCGCGGAATTATGCGCATATTTTCTTATCAGGAGAGTAGTGGCGTGTTACGTCTGAAAACTGACGTCTGGACTTCATACAACGCTATAGTTGCCTTTTATTTGCGAAATCGATCTCCGCTACACCTGGATAAAGGCGCGGCGGAACGGCGGGAAGTATATTAATAAAACCAAACTTAAACCGAGTCCGGTCTGTAAATATCGAGAATTAAAGCTTTTAGATCTATCCGAGCATAAGTAAAAGTCTGTACAGCGCTTTTTTTCGGTACAGCTATATATAGAGAGCGAGAGATGATAAGCCCGGGCGCTAATCTTTAGCCACTTTTCGTTCTCGCCTGACATAGAAAGTGGGACAACGCACAGGAAAGGACCGGGAGTCATTAGTTGCCACGACAACTTACCTCTTATCCGCCCAGTGAAAACTTGACACCGGCAAAACTCGGCTTCTGCCTAATTCTCCACACCTACAGAGACTACTACGGTTATTATTATTTATTTTCAGTGATAATTGCTTTATGTTTAAATGAAACAATCATCACTGCTAATATTTTTGAAAATTAAAAAAACAAAACAAAAATGAGCGTAGTAATATTTGTTTATTTTTTATACCAAGCGTTATATTATGCGCGATTTAGTCGAATTACTAACGTGGTATAAATGACGATTTATTCGTTGATATTGAAATCTGTAACTAAGCTTGGGTCTCAATCAGTTAATTACACTCTGTAAGAAACATTTGCACTAAAAACATATATTACGCTAAATAATAAATTATAAAGAATTAAAACTACTTATGGCTGTGATATTGTGTAAATTTACAAATATAATCTTAATAAAATTTCATGCTCCAGTCATTTACTTTTGTAAAACTTTACAATTAAAAAAATTAAAATTCAACTGGGCATAACAATCACTTTTAAACTCGAATGCCACCAGGAAGCGTTATTACTTAAACACTGAATGTTGAATTAATGCTAGCGGTTCATTTCAAATCCATTTTGAAATACTTGACATGGTTAAAATAAAAAAATAAAATAATACCGTGCGTATTTCTGTTATTGTTTTTTTTATTTTCTGTATAATTTTCCTACGTAGCGGGCGGCTGTCGCGACCGCTCTGTCGCTTGTACAGTGCCGTTGATTTTAATAAAAACGATTGCGGATAATTTCGAGATTTTTGTGATTTTAAAGTTTTACCGCAGTGTTAAAAGCAATAAATAAGCATTTATTTTTTAAATCAGTTGATAAACGTTGATAATCAAAATCATAAAAGTGCTTCTTTTTGATTGTGGTCTGCCTAAATTGTACAAAAACAATTATAATAAAATTGCATGCGTAAGCAATTTTAGTTATCTTTAACTTTCTTTGAAATAAACGACTGGTTTGTGTAACATTATTCAAATATATTTGTTAAAAAATGATAAATTAAATTTAATAATAACCGACTGGTAACCTAAATAAATTGGGAAACATATTTCTGGTTATTTAGGAAACATGACAGACTAAATTAAAAATACCACCGACTCGTATTAAAAAACTAATTCTTTTCACTTATTGCTTATTGCAATTCATCCACAATTAAAATTTAATCTTTTGATTATCTTAGTTATTCTGAAAAAATTAAAAACCTTTCAAAATTAAAATCAAAATGATTAAAATTCGATTTAGTGAACCCGTCCTTAAAATTCAAAAAATATTAAAAAAGTAAGTGCAGGTGTATTTTTTGAAATTAATATTAAATGTAATATTTTACGTGCTTTTTAATTCATTTATTTCAACTGAATTATTAAGTTAAATGCATTGCAACATCATTGAATTCGAATTCATATATATTATGAAATTTAGAGATTTGTTAAAAAATAAACAAAACCATTTGGTCCTTATTTTTAGTATATTTTTTAATCTTTTTAGTACTTGATAAATTGTTATTCTGCAAATATTAAATTATTGTAGACTTTATATTTAAATACCTAATTTTTTAGATTATAATAATTATACCAATATAATGTTTAAAAACCAATATTATCTTGGTGGCAGTATTATTAACAAACTGGTGCTGAAATTTGCTCTCTTTATCAGCCAGATAGTCAAACGCATGAAATTATTGATTAATTTCCAGTTCAATGCAGACCAGGTGATATAATTAGTGTTTATTTTATACGTAAACAACTATTATTACAGAAGTCTTCATTTTTGTCATTCGAATTAGGGAAATGCTGCAATTACGTTACGTGAATCTTTTTTTCATATGATAATCTAATTGGACGTGTAGACCATATGCTATTAAGCTTATGACGAATATAGCATCTTTGATATAAATCAGTCTATTGTAAAACAGGTTTTAAAATTCCCACCTATAAAAGAACATAAATTAGCTGCATGTAAAGCCAATCAATTGATTAATTTAACTTTACCCAAAAACTTCCAAATATAGAAAAATAAAAAAACATGTACACTGTCACAACGAGACAGTAAAAAATCATAATCAATGTGTGATATTGATTATAACTTATAAAATTTATACATTGATTATGAAAAACAGGTGCCTGATATGTATTTAGCTGTTGATTTGAATAAGATTTTGCCTTTTCAGTATCATTTCCGCCTGAATTTAATAAAAGAAGAAAATGAATGTCGTGATTATTATTAATTTTACGACAAGACAACGCACGTTCACGTAAGAAATAATGGTTAGTGCTAACTACCTTTTCACTAAAAACACAATTTCAATCCTTTTCAGTATTATACCTAGGTTTTATCATAAAAAGTTTATACATACTAACTTGTAAAACAATTTATACAGTATTAAATTTTACGAATTAAAACAAATAGGTATTTTTAGAGTTTATTAATAAATTCTTTTTGATAAACACCATAGCTAAAATGAAGATCATATGCGGCAGATTTTAACACTTACAAAAAAATTAAACATTTTACGTGTTATAGACTAACTATAGACATTTCGCACTTTTTAAATGTTATGAAATGATTCATTTAAATGAATTTTCATAGAAAAAACTTCTTATTAAGAATTGCGCATTTGGGGGCATACAATTTTAGCGAAGTTTACTATTGCTTTTGTAAAATAAATTTGTAAAAAAACACTGTCTGGCTGGTGCGGTAACAACAGTACTTTGAACAAAATTTTCAGTTTTTAATTTATTTAAAATATTATTTAAAATTTTTCCAGAATTAAAAGAGGTAATCATTGAATTATGGGAAGCATTAACTATATAATTTATAATTGTTTAATCAGTTCTGATTAATTAGGGCGAAAATAGCGTGTCAAATGTTGAAGAAATCAGCGTCACTGCTGCGTCTTGACTGATTTCACTAAGTGTCCTTTACCAACAGTGAGACGCCAGACGCAATTTCTGGTACTGAAACCAAATAATATTATTAGAAAACATTCATCATAAATAACTTTTGTCCATTGCTCTGTTATCTTATGCAATAACTTTCGCGATCTTAAGTTTTTTCAAATTAGATTGTCCTTTTCAAAAAACAAATGTTCAAGATTGCGCGATGCCTCTTTGGGTAGGATAGAACCCCCGACGTTACACGTTCTTACCATAAAAGGCAAACTGTAAATTCCACCGACAGTGCCTCAAATTTACGCAAATTATATATTGATGTGCAGGTTAGGCTTAGGTTTAGGCTAAAATTTGCATAATACTAAAAATTACGGTAGATTACGGTAGATTTTAGTCGGTGTCGGTGAAATTTACAGTTTGCCCCATAAAAACACATTGTTTTCCAGCTTTATACAGAACAACAAGCATATTTAACCCCCGCACCTCAATACAACCAACAAACAACACGTGTTTGTGCTGAAAACAAAGATGCGATTTGGGTGATGCATTATTACAGTTCTTTGGGAGTGATATTGCTCCTTCATCACTGATCTAGCAAACACGGGTTCATTGTAAAACGTAGCAAGTCCAATGCCAGCATTTATGTATGTTTTTAATTTTAAAATATTGCAGAAATATTTTTAAAACAACATAAATATATATTGACATTCTACACAAAGTATCAAAAGACCAGGAAATTGACAAATTTATTTAAACGGTTATTTAGTTTTGTTTTATCAAAAATATATAATATACCGAAAAATGTGCGACTCCTGTCTAAAAAATAAGGCCATTATAATGATCTCCATTTAAGTGGCACCCTCCATTATAATGGCATAGTAGTCATTTTGATTTGGCGCGAATTAAAATGGAAAGGAAGCCATTATAATAGCCATTTATTGATTTAATTTCACTTCATATATACTCACAAGTGTAATACTGTCCGGGTCGCATAAGTTTTTTCGTGTAGGTGTTATACTGTCAGACACGGGAAAACTCATGGGGCCCGGACAGTATTACACTTGTGAAGGGCGTATATGTATTATAATGGAGGGTGCCACTTAAATGGAGAGGCTCATTGGCCTTATTTTTTATATAGGAGTCGCACATTTTTCGATATAATATATATTTTTGGTATTATTATATAATAAACTTTAACAATCGAAGGGTTTTCCCTGTTTTACTGATAGAACTTAGGCCTTGTGTACTGTAGGTTACAAAATCACGTACTTCTTTTTATATGTTGCTTAATGTTTAGTTTGGTTGTACAGTTAGTTCTGAGTAATATCGGTGCCTTGCCTTGCGAGTTTGATGACAACTCCTGTAATGTCACTGTTTTAGAAATACGACACCCAATAAATAGAAGTTATAATGTAAAATCCACGGGTGATGATGGGGACGCCTAAAATAAAGGTAAAATATGATATTAAATCGACCAAAGTCATATAAGAGATACTCAGGTGTGGAAAGTGCGTTTGCAACTGTCGAATCACCTTAATTTTTTTGTTGGAAAACCGCGCAAAAACTATATACTGAACGTACTTTTACTGAACTGAACATCATACGGTACTGCCAATCAGCTGCGCGCCGGGTCCGGCACAAAAGAGTCCCGGCACAAAAGAGTCCTGAAAAAAATCGCAGCTGGCACAAAAGAGTCCTGGCACAAAAGAGTCCCGGCACAAAAGAGTCCTGGAGAAAATGCGTTCATGTGCCCAAGCGCTGCGAGCGCTGAGGTCGGCACAAAAGAGTCCTGGCATAAAATCAATTTTTCACAGCTAACATACAATGTTCACACCTTAGCTGTCTTCCAGTTTTTTATTTGTTTTTTTTTAATAAGCCTCTTAAGAGGTTGTGTGAAGAATTTCGCGGGTAAAAAATTAATGTTTTCAAGTATTTTTATTATTTAGTTATTAAAACGCTTAATGCTTTGTAAAGCGTTTAAAAATAAGAAAAAATTATTGATGATCATAAATTACTAAACTTACCCACGTTCTTAAATTATAGTTGAAGCAGTGTTGTGGGGCTACATTGCTGTGTGGCGCTTGGGCACCTCTAATGATTGCAATTATTTTTTTAAGCTATAGAATCAGCGGAAGAATAAGATGAACATGAATTACAAATTTTATTTCATCCACGTTCTCTGATTAAAGTTGGTGCGGTGCCTCGGGGTTAAATCGCCATATAAACAATGAAAGAATATCGATTTTAAGATATGAGCGTTAAATAATACTAAAATAAGTAGAAAAAGATGAACATGAATTACAAAATTTTCCCAACTAATTATAGTTAGTTAATTATAGTTGGCGCGGTGCTGTGGAGCTAAACTGCCGTGGGGCTTTCCGCGCCACCGATAATTGCAATTATTATTTTTTTTTGAAATAAAACTTTGAATTTAATTTTTTCATCAATAAATCAAGAATTAAAAAAACATATTTTATTGTTTTTGCCGTTTTTGCCGGTTGAAGTAGATCGAGCTGTGCAGTTTCCGCCACCAATAGCAACTAAGCACAGTCGTCAGCTGTTATTGTGCAGTTTCTATGAGGAGCTGTCGGCTGTCTGCTCTGTACAATTCTTATTGTTGCCAAAAGGCTATTATTGTGCGGTTAGAAGTTTTCATTTTGCTAGTTTTCAATTTATTATTTTGATCAATAAATCGATAACAAGGACTTAAATCAAAAAAGTGGCCTAAGAAAGTTGCGTAATTTTTTCTTCGTTCCAATGAGCCCATGTTTATTTTTGATCAATCAGTAACGAAGGAGGAATATCGATTTTAAGAAATGAGCGTTAGAATAATAATAATAAAAAGAAGAAGAATGAGATGAACATGAATTTAGCTAAAAATCTTTTAAATTAACAGTTCGTCGTTACTTTGACAAAAAGTCACAATCAGTATAAAATCAACGTGATTCTGACTCATTTTGTTTGAATTATTTGTGTCTTAAGATATAAAAAGAGTCACAGTTACGAGTATTTTACGACGCTTTTGACTCATTGTGTCAGAGTAACGACGTGTTGAAATACGTCATAAACTGGAAGACAGCTGAGGTGTGAAAATTGTATGAGAGCTGTGAAAAATTGATTTGATGCCAGGACTCTTTTGTGCTGACTTCAGCGCTCGAAGCGCTTGGGGGCGCATGAACGCATTTTCTTCAGGACTCTTTTGTGCCGGGACTCTTTTGTGCCAGGACTCTTTTGTGCCAGCTGCGATTTTTTTCAGGACTCTTTTGTGCCGGGACTCTTTTGAAGGTGAGCCCTGCGCGCCAACTATTGCCATGAAAATTAAACCACATCCTATGAAAATTATTTTTTATGTGACTTTGGTCGATTAAAGTAAAAAATAAACTAAAATAAAAAAAAAACTAGAATACTGGTTAAAGTTCTTTATTGTTTTTTTCTGTAAAAAAACTCAAAAAAAATTCCATTTCGTATTTTTGTATCGTGGGTGGCGTGGAAGTGCCACGGTGCGATTTAGCCCAGCGGCGCCGCGCCAACCATAATTAGAGAACGTGGGTAGATTTTGAGATTCATGTTCATCTCCTTTTTCTTCTTCTTCTTATTATTATTATTCTAATGCTCAATTCTTAAAATCGATATTCCTCCTTCGTTACTGATTGATCAAAAATCAACATGGGCTCATTGGAAAAAAGAAAGAATTACGCAACTTTCTTAGGAGCCACTTTTTTATTTAGGTCCTTGCTATCGATTTATTGATCAAAATAATAAATTAAAAAATACCCAAATAAAGACTTCTAACCGCACAATAACAGCCTTTTGGCAACAATAAGGATTGTACAGAGCAGACAGCGGACAGCTCCTCATAGAAAATGCACAATAACAGCAGACGGCTGTGCTTGGTTGCTATTGGTGGCGGAAACCGCACAGCGCCATCTACTTCAACCGCGCGGAAAACGGCGAAAACAATTAAATATTTTTTGTTAATTCTTGATTTATTGATGAAAAAATTAATTTAAAATTTTATTTAAAAAAATTGCAATTATGGGAAGCCACGCGGCAGTTTAGCCTCACAGCATCGCGCCATCTATAATTAACTAACTATAATTAGTTGGGAAAATTTGTAATTTATGTTCATCTTCTACTTATTTTTATTGCTATTATTCTAACGCTCATATCTTATAATCAATATCCCTTCATCGTTCATGTGGCGATTTAATCCCAAGGCACCGCACCAACTGTAATCACAGAACGTGGATAAAAAAAAATTTGTAATTCATGTTTATCTTCTTCTTCTGCTGATTCTTTATTTTTTAAAAAATTGCAATCATCAGTGGTGCGGGAGCGCTACACAGCAATGTAGCACCACGACACTGCGCCAACTATAATTAAAGAACAGGGTAAGTTTTGTAATTTATGATCATCTTCTTCTTTTCAGTATTAGTATTTTTACTTCAAAAATATAATTGCAATCCTTGCTGTAACGGCAATTTAGCCCACTCCACTGCTCCAACTATAACTAGAGAACGTACGTAATTTTTTAATAAATTTTCAACTTCTTCTTCTTTTTATTTTAAAAAATATAATTGAATTATCGGTGGCATGGGGCCACTTTTTCAAATTTATAGTTGTTTCTTGCACATACAAATATAACCTTCTAATTGAAAAAGTGGCATTTCGCGCTTGTCAAAAATTGCTGCGAGTATAATTTTTTCAACTGACATTTCATCAGATTAAAAAAATGCAACAGTGCTGTGTGTTTAGTTCAACGTATAAATAAATTATTATCATGTGGTAGAAATTTTTATTCAGAGGGCAGCTGGCCAAATCAAATACAAGTTTCTTATGGTGCAAATAATGTCCATCTTAGACTAGTCCACATCTTTTCTGTCTAAACACACGCCCAGAGAAAAATCGCCCTTTTTTCCTGCTCTATTCTTAGAGAATTTTTCAGGGCTAGTTGAATCTCAGATATTTGGACCTTACAATATACTACTTTTAGTGAAATAATAAAATAAATTAAAACTTTTATGGGTAAAAACATTTCCGTTTAAAAAATACCCGCTGCAGCCAGATTAAATCTGGGTTGTATGTACTGCGAATAATAAAACAAGGGTCATTTTAAAACTAAAAACAAACAGAAAAAACAAATAAAGTCAATACAAAATAATTATAATTGGCTTTATGTGAGTTTTGTAAGTTTGTTTTCGAACATGTTCTATTTTTTACTTTTACATTGACTATCAAAGTGATGCTTGGTGAATAGATCATCCCGGGAGTATTTTAAGACGAAAAACTATGAATTAGTCTGAGTTGGACAATAGAAAATTAGCATGTGACTAGTGCAGTTTCTCATCGAATAAAAAATGTATGCCCTGTGATTTTAATATTTTTTTATTTGGTGGACCAAGTACACAATCAGTTTGTAGTATTCTTCTATCTAGCCCTTGTCAGTTCAGTGGTATTGTAAGTTTGTAACCAATTATTATTGAAGTGCGCTATGGTTTTTCCTAACATGTGATATTTTGTCAAAGAACGACTGGTTGTTTGAACACCCTCTAATTTCAGCCTGATATAATTCTTCTTTAATTTTTTAAGCTAACCGAATCATACTAAATCTTGAACTGGGTGGATTATGACTTTTTAAGTATAAAAATCATATAATTATATAAAGAATAATTTGTGAAATGCTGCGATTTTCCTTCTTTTTATTTAGTCAACAAAAGCTGCTTATGAATTTCGAAAGGGCGGGTGAAAGTCGATTGCTCATATATTTGTAAATAGTAAATATTTGTAAATGTTTTTTTTACATTTAAAAAACTTGATCAATCAATAAAACAGGGTGTATCCGGAGAATTATTGTTTTTTCCCGTTTCTTAAGCCGAGAGGCAGGCGTTGTTGAGTGACAAGATATAAGTGGTTCTTGTCACGTCTCAGTATAAAATGTCTACTATATTACCTCTACTACGAATTCCCAGCTTCAATTTCGCGCGACGGCGTTTCGGTTAATTTTTGCCGCGCTTTTATTTTTCGACGGATAAGCTTTTAAAACTTTTGATGGGATGACTTAGTTCGACTTAGTACTCAAGCAGACCGGATTCTTTCATTCTGCTTTGTCACTTTGCTTCTTTCAATTTGCGATAACAATTTGAAAGATGTTTGTTTTGCGGTTTTTCTATATATTGTTTTCTTTAAGTCTCGGATTATCTTCAGGTATTTTTACCGTATTTTTTTTACAAACGACAGTTGTTCTTTGTTATCAGCTGATTGAATGAGTCAGTGTTCGTATTTTTTAAACTGAGTATTCAGATTAGGCGATTAAAAAATGTAATTTATCTTAAAATTAATACAGAAATAAAACTTTACGAAATGAAAAATGATAAAAAATTATTCTCTCTGTACTGTTTATACTGTTGTAATAAACACAAATATTTTATTGAAATTTTAAAAGAAGTAAGGAAACCGCCTACAATAGTAGTTTTATAGTCGGTTATAAACTGAATGTTAATGTTGATGACAAATATACAGCATATTTGGTGCAAGCTTCAACGCAATTATAATGGATTTATTTGTTGCGATTTTTAACAACAATGGTTGCAAAAAAATTTTAACTGCCGTTTTGACATAATACTTTGCGAGCGGTGTGTGTTTGTGTGTTGCATTAAACAGAAGAAATCGAAAGATAAAAATTAGCACCATAAAACCCTTATATATTAAAAAACTATATATTTCAACAAAAGTATATTTTGCAAAATAATTTTTAACACAATCTTCAGACTAAAGCTAAAGTCTTCCAGGCTGAAATTAAGGGCGTAGTTGCGTCATGTGTTTCTCTGCACGTGATATTTTCTCAAAAAACGACTGGTTACTTTACCACTCATCTATTTTCACCCTGATATAATTTATCTTTAGCTATTTTTGAAAGTATGGCTACAGCCTGTTTTATAGTAGTATTCGTATCGCTGGTAACATTGTTTTTCGCAAATAAAAAGTGTCAACTGGTAATTTTTTATTACAATCGCAAAAATAGCTAAAATTCTCAAATTTTTGGGTGCAAACTTCTTTTTGAATAGTTTTCAATTTTAGTAAATACCCAACCGGACTTCGGTCCTGGCGCTAAAATCCAAGTGCAAAGATTCGCTCTGCAGCAGTACCCAGCGGACAAAGCCGTGGCCAGACTTAGTTTCAGTAGGAGTGGAGACAAAGTTTGTGCCGCTTCCCTGCTCAGCCGAAATTTAATGGTTACGGCCGCCCACTGTGTCACGCAGGAAAAGTAAGCAATTTTTATATAGCCATAAAACACATTTACGATCGCCTCCGGGAAGATTTTTGTTATAGTCACGGCTGAACACTGGGTCACGAACGAAAAGTAAGCAATTTTAAGTTAAACATAAAATACATTAAAAAAACTCAAAGTTTTTGTTGGGAATCGAAATTTTTTTAGGAATAGAATCCTTTATGTTTTTGCAAAATTAAAAATGAAGCTTAAGTTTGCTATGTTATGTTGCTGTATTTATCCTGCGGTAAACTCTCCTATTGGAAATTTCGTTAAATCAATTAGAAAAAATAAATATTAAAGACGCTTTAAAATTATAAACAGTGCCGACGAAAGTAAATTTTAACAATTTTTAACGATTTTTCACGATTTTTACTGATTAATTGGTCAAATTTTCTACTGATTTTAAACAGTTTTCGGCCGCAATACAAATAACAAAAGCTTTGATCACATAAATTTGAAATAAGTGTGACAAGATTTAGTTATTTTTAGCATATTAATATTACACTTGTTAATCGCTCCAAGAACACGTTAAAGACATTAAAAGTTGATTTTTTTAAGCCAATGATCATTCTTTTTAATACTTTGCTTTTTAGTGCCGATGAAATTAAAGCACTGATTGGAAAAGAAAGACGAGAGTTTAAAATTAAACGTGTTATCATAAATCCAAATTACGAAGTTAAATTTGAACATCACAATCACTCCACTAAGGATGCCACTTATAATGAATACTTTGTGAATGATATTGCCCTCTTAGAGCTCGAACAAGGGTAAGCAAAGTATACTATAATTTGTTTATTTTGTGAGTATAAGCAAATAATCATATTTGTTTTATAGGTTAGGCATTTGAGTGTCTGATGACTGGTTGGTTTGTAATGGTTAATATTTTTTTAAAAAAAACTGGAGCAAGATTGTACCGGTTTTTTATTTCAGTGATGCAAGCAATTTTGTTGACTTTTATTGCAGCGCTGTCACGAGGCATAAAAAATTAATTAAATTAATAAAGTAAATTTATTTACTGCGTAATAATGTTCCTAAGTAATTTATGTATTGTGGTTTAAAAACAATTTCTACGCTATAATATATGGGCTCATAAAGAGTCATGAATATAATCTTTTAGTTTTTATTAAAAATATATTTTAAATTGGGTCTAATTTTTTGAATCTTCTCCAACTACATGCATATTTTTAATGGCTAGTGATGAAACAGGTTTTAACAAACAAGGTAGGTAAATAACACTGATCAAATTTTCGACTAATTTTGCTCAATGTAAATATCGCCGCTAATGCGCTAAATAAGTCAAAACTAATATAAAATCGCATGACTGTGGAATTTTGTGTAACTGATAAAATGATCACTTTAATAAAAAAAATTCACAATAAATTTATAGATTTTGGAAGCTTGCAGCTGAGAGAACTTGACGTAAGCGTAAGCCTAAACTAAATGTAAACCTAAACCAATGATCTATTAAAGGTTCCAAGTTCCCATAATTTTGTTCTCAATTCCTAGTGACGACTCCAAGTACCCGCAGTATTATTAGTAGATACGATTATTACAATACGAAGTCAACAAGGGATTGGAAGCCGTCGGAAAATTTTGGGATCATAAAACCACGAAATTAGAAACTTATAGGAGCCCAAAGTAAAAAAAGTTCAGGGTTTAATTTAGGTTTAGGCTTTGACTTAGACTTAGAAATAGGTTTTAGCGAGCTGAAACTTTCGGCTCCAAACTTCCCACTTCCGCAATTTTCGGCCCCAGACTCTAGCTGGAAAAAAGTCACAAAAATGGATCTAGGGCCGTTGGAGCTCCAAGGATCCTAGATCAATTTTTGTGACTTTTTTCTCCATTAATTCAAACGTAAAAAATGACCCTGTTTGTAAAAAATATCTTGTACCCTGTAAAAATTGTAAACTTATTCAGCAGAATTGATGATTATAAAATAATAGTTGTAAGGCTGACATCCGTTGAGTATTTAAGCTGCCACAAAGTATGCGAACTTGGAGGCGCAAAACTTGGAATATATATCACACGATTTACACAGGTGGCTCCCTACTTAAATGCTTTTATTTCTCCATATTAATTCATGTTTCTCTTAGTAATCCCGCCTTCCATGTTTTCAAAATCCTAATTGCACGTTCCATGCAAGAGTTCCAATTATAAAGACATTGAAGTAAATTTTAGTTTTTTGCCAGCATTTAAGGCTTATTTTTTGAAAAATTTTTAATTTCAAGATTTGCTGCTGCCAAAATAAGGGCTTGGAAAGGTTCCAAATTTTAAATTTGTCGTTTTTGAAATCCTGGTGTAAACTAAATGTTAACTTTTTTACACAAATAATATATCAAAAAGTCTTATGTAATCAATTTTCATTTTTTAGTGGTTTAGGGAAAAAAATTTAAAACCCGAGTGCGAACTTTTTTGGCCTCTCCTAGCCCCTCGGAGGGTCCCCCCAAAAAAAATTTTGGTTCACAAGAAAGCGTAAAAAATGGGGGACATTTGGCGTATAACTTGCGTTGGTGCTAGCCGCGTTCTTAACATTTAGTGGTACCATGAGCCAAAAAATCAGTAAAAAAACGGGAAAATTGGCCGCATTCAACCGTCACAAAAAAACGCACGGTTTCAATCATGCTCTAATTTTCAGAAAAAAACTTAGAAACGTATGTACTAAAAGCATACCTGGCGTTTCTTATCTCCCAAATAAAAAAAGATTTGCTTTTTTGAGGCCCAGGTTTTTTTTACGGTATTGGCGAAAGTGAATGATGGCATTTATGAATATCACTTTTTTTAGTTTCAGCTAATAGCCAAAAGTCAAAGCTACACACTGATATAAATATCATTTTTAATTCTTTCGACTGTTCCTAAAATATAACGTTTTAAATTTTACGTTTTGTCGCAAGTTTCAATCATTTTTTCACAGACTATAGTTCTGAATAAGGGTTTTTTAGTGTAAGAAGAAGGTACAAGGACAATCAGCGCCAATCTATATGTAGAGAAAAAATTAAAAAAACAGCAAGCGACTTGTACATTTTACGGTTTCAAATATTGCCGCTTCGTAGGTACGGTGCTAGTCGCGTGTTTGGTTTCCACTTTTTTAATGTTTCAATTGCAGGAAATGCCTTTATTTAAAAGTTTGGAATGGATTTTTTGGAATTAATCTTTAAATTTTCAACGTTTTACAACCAAAACTAAAATAAAATTTATGTAGCTTTTAAATTAGTTTCAAGGGATAATTTTAACTTTATTTTTGCTAATTCGGCATCATTGTTCACGAGAGTACTATTTTAGTGATGATTTCTAACTGTTGTGATGTTTAATAAAAAACCAAAATTTATTTAGCACAAACTGATATATTAAAGCAGTTTAACATAGAGAAACAGATCATCGTGTAGCAATTTTTGTTAAGTATAGGTTTAAACTAAAGAAAAAAAAAGAAAACCACGATTTTCTTAAATACAATGTTCTTTTTTTATTTTTTACTCTCATGCCTATAGTAAAAAACGCTTATTAAAAACTAGTCTATCATCCGGAACTTCCAATGGATCGATCATGTCGAAATTTATGAATGATGTACTCTTGTTCCGAAAAACCATTATCAAATTTGAAATAAAGTAATTTTGAATCAAAATCACTGTATTGTATTATGGAAGCAATCCTTTCTTGATGATATAGGAATTAAGTCGAAAAATATTTCTTTAATAAATATTAACAAAGTTTTTGTAGTTAATCAAAAGTTCCGAAAAAGATCAATGTCAAAATTTGATTATAGGTTTCGGAGTTAAAACGTTTTTTTATCGAAAAGCGTTTATTATACTTAGGCGTCTAGGTTATAAAACAACCCGATTTTTTAGATATTTCTTTGGTGAATCAGATGTACTATGAACAATAATGACCTAAGGCATTAATTAAAATATAAACAAATTAGGATTAGAGTTAAATTTTTGTTATACTTCGATTGTATGTGTTGTTTTCCAGAGTTGAATGCGACAACAGTTTAAATTTTGTTCTACTCCCCTGGTCGCGTAAAAGAGCATGGTCAACGTGTAAATTTCCACCGCCGAGACCGTTCTGGAGATACAAAGACAACTGTTATTTGCTGTCACACGGAAAACACGCATCAGCACGTAAATTTATGAAATAATTAACTGAATTAAATCCTACCAGCCTTAATTTCGGCCACCGGCTGCTATTTTTGCCATGTGCAAAATTATGAAATGAACTGGGTATGGCTAGATAAATGACATGACGATCTATCTGGTCATACGCAGTTCATTGCACAACTTTGCGCATGGTAAAAATAGCAGCCGGTGGCTGAAATTAAGGCTGGCCGAATTTAAGTCAGTTACCCTACTAATTGATTTTATTATTTTTTCTATGGATTATTTTTTCTCTCTTGTTGAGATGAACTTGGCAACAAAGGTATTGTTTGAATGAATATTACAGGCAACAGGGGATTATTCTTTTTTTTTCAATTACTATCTTGTAGCTGTTTCTTTATATTCATCGAAATTCTGTGCAACCCAAATGAAGCAGAAGTTAGGTTTTAAATAAAACCAGTAAATCGTGGTTGAAGTAATTAAACAAACACTTTACAAACTAACAAAAAAATTATAAAACTTTTTAGGAATGCTAGTCTAGACAATAGTTTGTTTTAGTTTAGGGAAAATAAGCCATAAAAGTTTGTGGGAATTTATCTAAACGCATAAATCAAAAAAGACAAAAAACAAAAATAAAAGTAATAGAAATGCGAACGGTATCAAAAAGTTTTGAAATTTCATCGCATTGATTTTAGAGACCAAATAGCCACCGAATCGCGAATTTAAACCATTTAACTGCGTTTGGTACTTGTTATTAAAATTATAAGGCGTCGCTTTGTGAAGAAAACACAATGAGATGGACATGTTAATTTGATTTTTTTTATTATTAAGTTTAATTTTAAAACTGACTCTTGTTGATTTTTTAAAAATTTTTACATGCGTCAGTAAAGAATGATTGTGGTTCAAAATTTTTATAAAATTTTGGCTCAGGTTTTAGCAAGCTTAGATATAGTCTTTTGTGAAAATCTCTAGTACTTTATAGATCCAAATTTATGGAAAGTGACCTGAAATAACTTGAGACATATTACAAGTTTGTTTTGTTCTATCCCAAGATGTAATAATCTGGAATTCTACTTTGGAAGTTGCCTACCTGCCTTAGGCATTCATAACTTACCCTACCTTAGATAATAACGCTAAGTGCTGACTTAATATTTCATAATTTTTTTGTTTTAATCACCTCAGGATTTTAAGGACCCCAAAATGTCATAGTTGGTTGTGATCATCTATGACATTTTGGGTTTTTGGTTGTGATCATCTATGACATAGATGGTTGTGATCATCTATGACATTTCATAGATCATCTCCCAAAATGTTGTGGGAGGAGCTGGTAAAAGACCTTTAGCCAATTAGCTCTTGGAAAAAAATTGAATCTCCAATGGATGAAAGATCTCCATTTTTTTCTCAAACCCTAATTGGCTAAAGATGATTCTATAAGGTCATAACTCTGTGAAGATCCTTAACACTGAACAATTTTCTTTTAAATTGGAGGGTTTTGACTATCGTGATAAGCATTTTTATGCATTGGCTATGCTTCTGGCCATTTTTTACCTGCATTTACATTGTTATTTTTATTGCTTTTGCATTTTTAGTGGAGCAGTTGAAAGTGAACCTGTTTGACAGAGTATGGAATCGCACGCTTGACTGCAGCCTTCCACATTATCATGGAAGAAAGATTGTGCATGGAATGGTTTGTGCTGGGAACGTTAAAGAACATTTTAGAAACGACGCCTGCCCGGTAAAATTTCTGAAAAATATTTACCAAAATTAACAAAAAAACTTTTATTTACGAAACAAAGCGGTTGAAAAAAACTATAATGAACGATTTCAGGAAATTTTGTTACAGTTATCGGATTTTGAGTTTTTAAGTTTTTTAAGTATTTTGTAAGCATTTTTCAGTTTGTAACAGTAATCGGATTTTCTATTTTACATAGTATTTAATTTTCCAAAAAATATTTTTTTCATGGGTGTTTTTAACAGATCGTCGTGTACAATTTAGGTATAAAACGTCTCCTTGCTGTGTATAATAGTTCCTGTGCAAGACTAAGGTTCGTCCATAAGGTTATCTTGGGAATGGTTTAAGGTCTCTCCGGACAGTTTTCTTAAGCATGGAAAATTGCGATTTTTGTACGACATCTCGTGAAATACAGAAATATTTCCATAAACAATTATTATGAGTGTTAAAACGGCACAAATACCAGGATTATAAAGTGCACTTTTATTATATTATTGGCAGTAGTTGAAATAATTGATATTAAAAATCAGATTTCAATGAAATTTTTTAAAACTCTTAGAAATATGCACTATTCATTATTTATTAGGGAAAATACTTCCAAGTAAAGAGAAATTGTTACCCTTTTTCACATACGTAACAATTTATGGGAATATTTTTGTATTTATGGTTTAATATACAATTTTCCGTAAAAAATGAGGGTTAATTTTTTCAAAATTGCGGTGAGACTTCGATTTAATTTAATTTGGTAAAATTTAAAGCTCCAGATAGTATATTTCTATTGAAATTTATAATTTTTGGAAGGCCATAATATCTTTTGTATTTTTAACGCATAAATAGTTCTGTCGTGCGTTTTATCCATTTATTTTAGAGGGTTTGTTTATAAATAGCTTTTAGAGCTCATCAACCCATGGTTGCAGTGTGGCAGTCGGTTAGCGCGTCGTCAAATTTTTGAAAGGTCCCGAGATCGATTCCCACATAAAACATATTTGGCCATAATTTTTGTTTGATTTTAATAAATTTTTTTAAAATTTTTTTATAATTTTTAAAATTTATTTAACATAAATTCAAAAAATATCATTATTTTAAACAGAATTTGTTGCCTGCTTATCGCCAATTAGTCAAATTTTCGTCATTTCAATATCTTAAAATATTATAATACTTTATAAGTATAATAATTCAAAAATAAATTGTGTGTAATTAAAAATGGGTAATTTTTGCTCTTTATTGCAATTGGTTTACTACTGAATGCTTTGCAATAAAAACTGTCCGGAGAGACCTTAATGCGCCATAGGAGACTGAGAATGCTTGAATTAATGCACCGAGCGCGATATTCTCGTCTTTAAGTACATCAACGCTCCTTTGCTAATGTGACGTTCAGAAATGTGAGGCCGAATAAATTTAGTTTTTTCCAAGAAAGAATGCTAAGGAATTTACTATTTTTAATTTTTTTGTCTTAAAAATGAGTAATACAAAATATTAACCTGTAATTTTCGGCTTCAGTACCTTTTGACTAGCTTGTCGCGTTACAACATCACCTTTCAGCTGTTTTAGATTAGAACTGGTATTTATAAGACGTCATATTTTTAAAACATTATCACAACGGGAGTTATTACTCTAAGGGCTGGTTCATACTTATGACAAAACGTCCTTTGGACAAAGTCCAAAGGACTTTTGTCCTTTGGACTTTGTCCAAAGGACAAAATTCAAAGGGAAAAGTCCAAAGGGAAAAGTCCAAAGGGAAAAGTCCAAAGGACGAATTCTAAGTAGCGTTCATACTTCGTCCAAAGGAAAAAGTCCAAAGGACGTTTTGGCTTGTCCAAAAGACGTTTTGGCTTTTATAAAATTGTCCTTTGAACTTTGTCCAAAGGACGTTTTGTCATAAATATGAACCAGCCCTAATAATCCGTTCCATTTAGGGCGACGACGGCGGCGCTTTGCTGTGCTCGGAACGGGAGAGCAGCGAGCCCCAATTGGTCGGTCTGCTCAGTTTCGGCAACGATTGCGGGCACACGCGGCGACCCGCAGTGTACACGGACGTCGGCGCCTATCAGAACTGGATCCTGGACCTGATCGAATCCGACCGAAACCTACGCGCCGAGTTCTGGAACAGCCTTTTGGAGTGCAAGCGCGGTTTGGTCGAGCTTCACGAGTGCACAGACCACACTCAGCGCCGCCTACTAAGACTCCAGGGCATCCGCTGCCCCTGAAGACTTTACGCCACATTGTACCTTAAGGTAATTCCATTGGATTGTAAGGTCTCGAGAAACATTTGCATATGATGTAATTTGGAATTACAGCCGGAAAGAAAAACTATATATTAGACTTTCTTTCCTAAGTGAGGATCTGGACTAGTTTTATTTAACGAACGAGAATCCTTAATAAAAAATTAAAACACTGATTCGCAGTTTTAAATTTGATTTTGTTAAAGTAAGCCAAAAACCTAAATTTACAATTTGGTTTAATTCCGACGAGTAATAAATAAATCGTGCTATTTTATGAAAAAAAAAACAAGTCGGCCACGGTGTTTGGATTTTTTGTGTGGTATTTTTTATTTTTTAATCTTTCATTTCTTGGTACCGCTGTTTGAAATTGATGTAAGTTATAATGGGTTTTTTGGGGGGGGGGTTTTGTTTGTGGGGTGTTGGGGTTTTGTCATTATTTATATATTCAGAAGGACTAAAATAGTTTATTTATTTTGTTTTCAATTTAAAATTTTGGTTTACAAGTCCCAATAAAAAATATTGGTTTTAAAACACACCAAAGGCGAAATAATCAAAACCCATGGCATGGCCGAGTTTTAACTTGAAAAAATAGTCCTATTTATTTCGGGTTGAAATTAAACAAAACTAAAAATGCAAGTTTTTGGCTAATTGCTTTTTTTCGGAAAAATTTTATACAAATCTGTCAATTATTAACCAATTCGCTTTATTTATGATACGCATCCTTTAATAGTTTATGCCTTAAATGTTTTACAAAAGGTGCACCAGGAATCGTGGCAATCTGAGCTTCACTAATAAGAACTATGCCCGATTTGGATGATGCTGTTGTTGAGTGAATAAAATATGAGGGAGGGGGGTTGGGTATGTGATTACGAATGAAAACCTTCCCGTTTATTGTTAATTATTAAAAACAGTTAATTAAAAGTGGGCTGGCAATTTTTACAATCTAAACAAGATACACTAACTGCGATGCCTTTGCTTGGTATTTTATAATTGTATGTAAATTCTTCTCGAGATCTCCAAGCACAATGAATTACCGTCGTATTTCTTAATGGACGATTCTCGACGAGCTGTTGTTAAACGGTGTAACTGCCGCAACAAAATTCAGTTCGAATCTACGAAACGTGTGTTTTTACGTCTCGCTAGCCAAACCGAATGTTTATAAAGCACCTGATTTAGCAAAATGCTCGTGGTTTTTTTGTTTAAATTTATTGAAACATTTTTTTCGTTGCGAAAGTTAACTAGATTAAATACATAGGCTGGCCGATAATGGTCTATACACCTTAGAATCTAAGTCGGTATGCGTAATACGCGCTTATATTTTTTTCACTCCAATCAAGAATAATGACCAAACTTAAACTCTAGTTTTTTTTTTAAAAATAAGTTTATAATTTAATCAGATACCAGACATCTAATTTAATATAGCTAAACATAAAATTTAAAAACAAGTGTTTGAATTATGGAGTGTTAGTGCACTGTGCATACTGACTTTTAAATCAAGATCACCAAACTGTAAATATATGTTTATTTTGCTTTGCTGTTGATTGGCGACTGTAAACAACACTTGCCTTTTGGCTTTTACGATTTGACTCAGTCAGATCAATGCAGTTCTCATTAATTTCGTTTGGTTTATGCTTGCACCTGAGTATTTTGTTTATTTTCATTTAATAACACAGTATATTCAGCGTCTAACTATAATAAAACCCTAGTTTTTTCCATCTTTAAACTTGACTGGTGTGAGGTGGTTTTATTTATAATCAAGAAAATTAATTTGACCAACCGAACAATCACAATGTAACGTCGAAATATGATGATATGCTCCTTGAAAAAAGTATTTACTTAGCCAAGAATTTAAAGTTTTATTATTATATATGCTGAACAATAATATGTTTGATAGATATCAATGGCCCGGTTGCAACATTACTACTTAAGTTAAGTAAACTACTTAAACTGGTCGTGAGTATGTAAATTTTATACGGACTTACAGCTACTTACTTAAGTTTTCTACTTAATTTAAGTAGTTATGGTGCAACGGGGGCCAATATTAAAAAACACTCTTAAATTCAAATGTACTACTGTATATGCGTATAGTGAGCTGGCTCATCAGCTTCAGTACTAGACAATATTAGCATTTGAATTAAATTAAATCTAAATTAATGTTTAATGATTTAGTTATGTGATTTGTATAATTGTTAAAATGAACATAAAAATTTTAATCAATAAAAGTATAGTAACTTCAAAATTATATTTATTTTATAGATTTTTAACATTCAAAACAGTTATTTTTTAAAATAAATGGCTCTATACATATACCAACGCTATAAAGCATCTCATAAGTATCTGTTAACTAACTTTGGAAATGGAAATACCTGAAAATAGATGAAGGGAGCGAAAATCCAAAATTAGTGCCCGATTTAAGTTCTTTTTTCGAAGTTCCTCAAATCCTTTTAATTTGTTTTTTTTTTACTTTTAAAATAGTAGTAAAATTAAAAAAAAAACAGTTTTCACTTAAAGTACGAAACCGTGGGAATTTTAAACAAAAAATGTTATGATGTGTCGAAAAAAATAAGACAATGAGCCGTATTGGTGCCCTCACTCCGTTCACAATAAATACAATCGCAAAAACGAAGCTGGGCAGCAAATGTTGATCAGCTGGGGAATCACGACGTAGTGATGATCTTTAGACTAAACAATCAAGATTTGCATGACTACGTTCTGTGACACCAGTTGAATGAAATTAAAACCTTTTTTGCTTTATCTCTAAAATTTTCTATTCCTGATCTTCAGAAAAAAACTCAGTGTCTAAATGACGAGCGACAGAAACATAGACGTATCCTAAGAACATCGAACAAGCACAAACCTCCCATAGCTGATTTTATTTTCGGTGAAGCGCTGACAAAACGGTCTCTAATAGGAATTATCCTCCTACTTAGTTTTCCAGTTACATTGCTAGAAACATGCAAAACGTGCCCAAGTTTAATATGATGCAGTAATTAAACATAAGACATACCGAAAATATCTGCAAAAATTTGTCTAATAGCACAATAATGTTCTAACGACTTACGGAGAGTAAAATCAGAATAAATAGCTATAAAAATTGTTAGCTTAAAGAAAAGTTTGTCAAAAGTACTGTAAAGTTTGTCAAAAAATATGTTAGCTAGAAGTTTATAGAAGTGCTTGGTATACACAAGTTACAACATAAACTATATTGAGTTTTTCAATTGATGACATTCCGTTATTTTTAAGAGTTTAGTATTTTATGTCAAGGGAAATGTTTGTAACAAAATAAAAGTAAATTTAGTCTAAATTACCAAAAATGCGTGTAATACAATAATATATCTGCTGACGGTAATATATTTGAGATGGATATGTATAATAACAATTATATTTCGATTTTCTTTTTATTCATTAATTAATGAATAAAGAAATAGTCGATAAGATAAGAAGTTTATTGAGTACCAGAAAACGTGACGTTGTGAATTGAGATTACTTTAAACAATCATCAAACGAACTAGGACAATTAACCCGTACTCAACCGGTCCAGTTCTAGAACTATTCGGAACAGGTTCTAGAACAGTTCTAGGACTGATTTGCAGTTCTCAAAATCAAAAAATAAATAAAACTCCGCAAATGATATTTAAACACATAAAACAACGGAAATACACAATAAAATCACGTGATAAGTGTTGGAAAATGTTTCGGTGACTTTTATAATGCACCAAAGTACAACTTCGGCATTTTCAAATGCCGAATTTCTCACAAATTTGCGCAGTTTTCTTTATTTTTTGATCGAGGACGGACAGAAACCGGAAAAGCGACGGGGAAAGCAGGGATTCACGATCGAGACGGAAAGAACCAGGGGATTCGCACATGAGGTAATTGTATTTTATTGTTATTTCATTATTATTGTGGTTTTAAAACCACCAAAAATGCACAAAGTTTTGAATTTATCAGAAAGAATAGCAGGTATGAATTCGGGTTTTTTTATTCAACACGCAGAAAAAATTTAAAAAGTGCGGCTTGTTACTGATGACATGTAGTTTAAAAAAATATACAATTTTCTTATATTAGTTAATGTTAACAAAAATTATATATTTTTGATGTTAATGTATAAGAAATGACCGGGGTACAGGTCCCATACGCGTCCACTAATTCAAAAATAGATTTTTTAAGAATTAAAAATATTTAAAAATAAACTTTTAGATGTAATTGATAGCGTAGAACACGAAAATCATAATATAAAATCACCAAAATAATTGTTTACGCATGAAATTTATCGGTTTGTCCTAAAAAATGTTCTGCACAAAAATTATATATTTTTGATGTTAATGTATAAGAAATGACCGGTACAGGTCCCATACGCGTCCACTAATTCAAAAATAGATTTTTTTTACAAGTAAAAATATTTAAAAATCCACTTTATATATGTAATCGATGACGTAGAACACGAAAATCACGATAATTATAATTTAATTAATTATAATTAATTATATTAATTATATAATTTTTATAATAATTTATACTGCATATTAAAAAATATAAATATATTTATATAATTAAATATATTAATTATATTTATTTTATTATTATTAAATAAAATAATATTTAGTTATATTTAATTATATAAAATTATATTTAATTATATTTAATTATATTTAATTATATTTAATTATATTTAATTATATTTAATTATATTATAATATTATATAATAATATAATATATAATTAGTTAGTTAAATTATAATATCCATATAATATTAATAATATTTAATTATAATTTTTGTTATAAATTGTATGTATAATGTGGTGAAATAATTATAATGTAAAATATAATTATTTCAATTTATTATTTATTAAAAAATTTTATTTTATTTTATTTTATTTATGTTTTAAAAAAATTTTTAAAAAATTATTATTTTATTTTATAAAAAAATTTATTAAAAAATGTAAAATAATTATAATTAAATAATATATAATATTATAATATATTATATATTAAATATAATTAAATATAATTAAATATAATTTTATATAATTAAATATAATTAAATATAATTAAATATAATTTTATATAATTAGAATATAATTTTTTATAATTAAATATAATTAAATATAATTATAATATGTAATTGATAATCTAACTAAATATAATTTTATATATAATTAAATATAAATTAAATAGTTTTTAATTTTATATAAATTAAATATAATTAAATATAATTTAAATAATAATATTTTATATGTAATCTATTTATAATTATATAACATTTAATTTATATTTATATAAAATATAATTAATTATTTAATTATATTATATTTATTAATTTAATTTAATAATTAATAATATATATTATATTGATTAATATACTATCGTGAATCCCTGCTTTCCCCGTCGCTTTTCCGGTTTCTGTCCGTCCTTGATCAAAAAATAAAGAAAACTGCGCAAATTCGGCAGATTCTGAATTTCAGCGCGCTAGTGGTATTTTTAAGCGCGCTTAAAAATTTGAAACTCCATCATGATAAAGTTTAGCTTGAGTTTTAGGTTTTGTTCTTTAAGGCTTCAGGAAAAACATTAAAAAGACGTTTAAAACTGTTTAACTGCCTAAAAAAGGCGTTTTCGCTTAGTTTAACCGTGTTAAAAAAGGGATTTTTGACAGCGCGCTGAAAAATTAGCGCGCTGAAAATTGGAAACTGCCGCAAATTTGGGCAAACTGGAAAGTACACCGGGCACCGTCCACCGCCCCCGACCAAATTAAACCGTAATTTTATTTAAAATTTATGTTTTGCTTAGGCTTAGAAACAATAAAAGGTGGTCGGTGTCGGTGGGACGGTGTCGGTGTACTTTTCCAGTTTGCCCAAATTTGTGAGGAAATTCGGCATTTTGAAAATGCCGAAGTTGTACTTTTGTGAATTATAAAAGTCACCGAAACATTTTCCAACACTTATCACGTGATTTTATTGTGTATTTCCGTTGTTTTATGTGTTTAAATATCATTTGCGGAGTTTTATTTATTTTTTGATTTTGAGAACTGCAAATCAGTCCTGGAACTGTTCTAGAACTGTTCGGAACAGGTTCTAGAACTGTTCGGAACAGGTTCTAGAACTGTTCCGAACAGTTCTAGAACGCATAGCACAGGGGCATGTAGAGTACCGGTTAAAACAGGAAGCAAATTATGGATCTGCCTAGCATAACAAAATTTTAGGTAGACGGTTTTTAGGTCCATTAACCCATTTTTTTAAACTGGAAATTTAACAACAGTATTAAAACAATTGCAAGTATTTTTGTAATGTTTGACCTTGTTTTAAGCTATTTTTTTGCGTAATTAAATTTTTTATATGTAAATTTCTTGGGTTTATCAAACAAAAAAAAACTTTTTGTAATGCTTTAATTTAATTAAACCCGCTTAAAATTTTTAAATCAATGTTTTATAATTATTTTGTAGGATTTCAGTTGTTACAAATGACCATGCAATGTATCTAATCTGAGAGGAACTTTGTTTCCTGGCGGGATCGCCGATTTTAATTTTGTAATGCTAGGTGGAACCAGAGTAAAAATTTAAAAACCTCCAGTAATCGTATCAGCCCGTGTCAACCATACGCTGACATGTAATTTTCTCTTTATTTTTTGCTTTATTTTGTAAAAGTCATGAAATTCGGATGACCACAGTTAACTAATGATTCATATCGAAGTTTGTTATAAGCACCTTGCACTGGAACTCAGTTTATACATGAAGTACGCAATAAACATAAGCGTCACCATAATGGATAATTACCGTATCTCCTACTTACTTTTTGTAGTATGCAGATCAACCCTCGAAAGCGCGCGAAATTTCGATCGGTGGATCTGCATACTACGAAAGATAAGTAGGAGATAGTGTAATTATCCATTATGGTGACTCGCTATGTTTATTGCATTACTTCATGTATAAACCAAGTTCCAGTGCAAGGTGCCAATTGATTTTAAAATTTTTGTCACCAGAACTCACCAAATACAATTGTTTTTAGATTATTTTATAATAAATAACCAATATTGTCCATGCTTTTAGCGAATGGTTTATTTAAGAATAATGTTTTAATTTAAACTCTGACATTAAAGTTTAAACATCCAAAAATAAAAACCCTATATAACTGATGTTTGTTTGGGTTCAAATGAATTTATTATTCATCAGAATAGAAAAGCTCTTTTGGTAAAAATGAGTGTGCAGCATAAAAATTTTCCTATTAAAGATGAATTCTATCAAGATAAAAATAACAGAGTGGTAAAATAACCACTTGTTTACCGAAAAAATATCACGTGTAGGGAAACACCTAATGCAACTTAATAATAATTAAAGATAAACCCAACGTAGCTGCAACAGTTGTTCGTTGGATTAAAAAATTTCTCACATTAAGTAAGTAACCACTCAAATCACGAGAATCTTACATCACTTTATCAGCCAATTAGATTCAATTTAATATGGTATTTCATCCAATCTAATTGGCTGATAAAGTGACGTCAGATTCTCGTGATTTGAGTGATTACTTAATGGGGGCACTTTTTAATCCAGCGAACAACTGTTGCAGCCACGTTGGGTTTACTTTTAATTACATGATCACTGACAACTTTTTTAAATTTACAAACAAACAAACAAGAGCGGTTGCACCCTGTCGCTGGTTCAAGCCCAGCTCCAAGCCCCAATTTTTCAATTTAATTGGAAAAGTGGGTCTTGAAGCAAAGTCTACAGTAATATTAGCTAAATAATAAATTTACAAATAAATTTGTCGAAAACATTTAGATTTTATGATAATCGTTATAAAAAATTTCTGAAAGCATGCATTGTTGGTAATTACCATAATTTTTAAGATAAAAATAAGATAAAAAGACTATT
>JASAMX010009998.1:0-13548 GCA_030248175.1 Microlaimidae sp. YZB2_3 | reverse complement strand
ATAAAAATATTGATTATAAACTTTAACTAAAATATTGTTTTTTTTTGTTTTATCTTTACTTACGCACATTTTAGAGTCCAAGGAATATCATCAAACTATTCAAACAATGCTCCAGAACTCTGGCAATTTTAAAGTGGAAGAAGTTCCATAGCTCCGCCCTGGAAATGCGCAATTTAAAGCTTGTTTGAACTTGAAATTATTTTATTTACATTTTTACGTCTGAAAAAAAATTTTAAAAATTTTCCGACAAATAATTTATGAAATTACTCTTTAAATATTTATAAAAGCAGTACCTAAACTAAGGCAGTGTTCCAGAGCACCGGCGGTTTCTCCTAAGCTCCGTTAAAAGCGGAGCTCTTCTCTGGAGCTCCTCTTTAAAGCCTCAGACCAAAATTTTCTATTTTCTGCTCCAAATTCATATGGAACGATTGTAATTACCGTATGAAATTTTATAGAGATATAAATAATTTTATATTGAGTTATTACAGTATCTAGTAGTTTTTTTGTTTGTTTGTTTTTAAAGTTCTTCTTAATTTGCTGTTCAATGCAAAACACAACACAAAAATTGCTTGCAAAAAAAACACATTAAGTCTAATTAAAATACCTGTAAAAATTTATATCAATGCATTTCACTGTTAAAACGAGCTTTAAAATAAACTATCGTAATGTGTTTTTTAATGAATCGTTACAAGTTTTAATTTATGAATCGTTACAAATTTTAATTTAATATCGACGATACATTATCTAAGAATATTTTTAGGATATATCTTTAAAAACAGAAGGAAATCTAAAGCTTCGTCCTGTTTATTTGACTAACTTAACGTTTTAAACGCGTCTGCCATATTTGTTTTGTGCATACATTTAAAGAATTTTTAAGCTTTTAAATTACGAAAATCCTCATTTAAATTTGTAGAAAAATTGTTAAAGTTTTACGTTTTTAAAGATTTAAGTGACATAATGTATAGTTTGCACTGTTTTAACGTTCGAATAATTTTATTTCAAAGCCTATGAACGCAAAATTAATCTCAGTTTCTTTTCCTTGGCTGACCAATCAAGGAAGACCACTCTCCGGGAGAAAGAAATTGCCTCGGATGCGGGTATGGAACGGCGTTTAGCGTCCGGGCCGCACGAGATTTCTCGTGTTGGTTTAATACTGTCCAACACGGTAAAACTCATGCGGCCCGGACAGTATTACACTTGCGAGTAAATAAGAAGTGAAATTAAATCAATAAATGGCTATTATAATGGCTTTTTTTTCCATTTTAACTCGCCGAATTAAAATGGCTATTATGCCATTATAGTGAAGAGTGTCGTTTAAATGGAGAGGCTCATTATAATAGCCTACTTTTCCGTACTTTTTTATATAGGAGTTGCACATTTTTCGGTATATTATATATTTTTGATTAGACTATCTTTGATTACTTCTTTTAGTTAAAATAGAACAAAAATCTGTTGGTTTTTATTTTAATCTAGTGTAAAATAGGATCATTTTTATTAAAGTTTTTAAATAGAAAAAAGCAAAAAAATATTTTTTTTTGGAAATGGATTGATCATATTTATTGTAAATTCAATGTACGCTCTAAAAATGTTTAAGTTAAAAAAATATTTGAAAGCAATCATAATTTTGTTATAAAATGATTAGTGAACTAGGGGTCAGTCATAAACTCTTGTTTTTATTAAAGGTGAACTGCGGAGTTGAACTTTTTTGTCTTCGATTTCTTAAACTCCTTTCCTGTCCCCAATAGCTCACAAAAATTTTTTCAACAAAATATCTCCAGTGGTTCAGAAGTTATGACCCCACAAAAATGGCGTTTTTTGACAATTCTGTACATGAAAAATTGCTCAATAGGTATAAGTTAGAAATTATGCACTCAAAAAAGCGGCTACTTCCTATTTTAATTTGATACCTTTAAACAAAATATGCACTCTCCCGCTTCCGTTGTTTACTAAGATGATCAAAATGCGGCAAACAACGTTAATATATCGTCTTTTTTTAAATCCACCCCAAGTGGGTTATTAAGTTTAAGTTTTTAAGTTAACTTTACAATAAATTAATTTTTTCTTGTAAAAAACTTCCTGAATTTTACCTATATTATATCTCAACTATCTAGCAGTCTTAAAAGTTTTTTTAAACATAAATAACTAGCAAAAAACCAAAAAATATGAAAATATTTAATTTTTAAATGTGACAAAGTATTTTTTACATTAATAATTCGAATTTTTAATTCTACTAAGATTTCAATATAAGTATATATTTAGTTAAAAAATTACCTACTTAACTACCTACTTAACTACTTACTACTTAACTACCTAGTTAACAAATTTTCTATAGGGTAGTGCATTTAATTTCGGCACTTTTTTGTTTTTCCGATGTAACTTTTTACTGTATGGCCCGATTTTCATGTTTGGTAGCTCATTTTAAAGCTTTCACGATACTGCGTTGCGTTATAAAAGTTTCACTGTACGAAAGTAGTTTTTTTACTTAATTAAATCAGTTTTTAAAAACATGGAAAATTGCCGAAATTAAACGTGTGCATTTAATTTCGGCACTTTACACACAATCGATTGTTTCTCAGTCAAAAATCATCATTTTCAAAAATTTAAAAACCTATCATTATCTCCAGACAGTTTTCTTTAATTTAAGCTTCTATTTGTTGTTCAACGTGTAACCGGTAAAAAGTTACAGCTAAAATGCCAAATGGTATCAAAATGAGCAAAATTTGGGAAAAAAGTGCATTTAATTTTGGCACTTTTTAAAAGGACCCCCTTAATCGAGTTTAAGTGAAGTGCTATGACCCCTACACATTTCAAAGTTATCTTTTAACTATTTACAACTACAATTTAACATCCGACCATTTAATTCAAGCCGTTTTTACCTACAGCAATATGTGTCCCGAAATTACACTATTTTATTTTATAACAATTGCTCACCACAGACGCAACGTAGGACCACGGGGACTAAAAATTCGGAAAATAAGCTAAATTTTACCAGGACAGTTTAATTTTTAAACCAATTTATTGAATAATCATGAAATGCTCATATTCTAAAAACGAGTAACAATTTTATTTTTTAAAAATCACACAATTTCACATGAAAATATCCTAAGATAACAAATAAAAATCTCACGAAAATCATCTACATATAATTAGCTCTCATTTGAGCTATCAAACGTCGTATTCCGTCCAGGATTACCAAAGATATAGTCCAAAATCAAAAATGCCCGATTGGGAAAAGTGCCGAAATTAAATGCACTACCCTATATCCTTTTTTTTAAATGCCCGCGTTAAAATAAAATACAATAATTATTTATATAGATTTCATTTAAATCGATTATTTCGTTGGTGTTTGGGTATCGTATATAATTATTTCAGCTAAATCTCTAGTTGATTAGTGTAAATTAAAGCCAAATTAACTTACCATTTAGCCTAACAGATTAGAATTTTAAAAAAAACAAATAACTTACAAGTTAACTTACTAGTTTAAAATTTTAAAAAATTAATTTACTAGATCAAAATTTTGGACTATTAACTTACTAGTTTACTTACGAGTTAAAAATTTTGGACCAATAACTTACTAGTTAACTTACTAGATTTCTTTTTTACACGTTTACTTACTAGTTAACTTACTAGTTCAAAATTTTGCACCATTAACTTACTAGTTATCTTACTAGCTCAAAATTTTGGACCATTAACTTACTAGTTAACTTACTAGTCGTAAATTTGCTTACTATAGCACAACCCTAAAACAAGTCTCCCTAAAACAAGCAAATTAATAATAAAAAAATAAGTTTAAAAGCTTTGGTTTGCGTTTTTTAATCATTTGAAGAAAACGAATGTAAAAAAATCCCACAGCGTGGATAAATTTTTGCATGCGTTAATCAGCTATATTAATACGACGGCATTAATTAAGTTACAAGTCACCAAAACGGTTAGAAGACAATATTATTGTTATTAACGTTTATTTAAAAACCAAATATCCAGATCTAAGTTGAAAAACCTTGAAAAATTTAGATTTGATATAAGGCAACTTTTTCTTTAATGTTCCTATCTATTACATAAAACAAGTTAACTGGCAAAGTAATTGTTAAAGTAATTATTTGATTGCGTCCAAAGTTTTCTAAGAGAATAATATTTATCATTATACGGTTATAAATAATAATTTTTTTAACAAATCAAATAATTTTGTGTCAGATTAAGTTTTTTCTATTGTTTTTTGGTACCAGTTTGATGGAGCCGAAAGCATTTGGGACCGAACAATTTTAAACATAATAAATGATTCACATTAAAGTCAATAAATAGAATCCCACATAGATTATTTTCATAAACACCATCAAAAACCTACACGCTGGTTACCTTTATTGTATTTTAATACATATTTTGGCATTCTTTTTCTTCTGTGTACATTAGAAAAGTTTACATGATTTTACCTCATTTTGGTTTTCACCACGAAATCTATACTGGTTTTAATGCTACGTTTACGCGAGTTAATAGAATATGATTTTGATGACCATAGTGTAATATGCAATGATTCATTTTTTCTATTCTGTTACTAACATAATGTTGTATATTAGTGTTATATTAGTGTTATATATAACACTTATATCAAATCATATTTGTAAAAGTTTGGAAGTACTTATTTTGGGGAGCCTTGTGAAGGTTAAAAGAGCGTGAAACATACCGCGTCCCCAAAATAAGTACTTCTGCGTGAAAACTCAAAGTACAAGCGTTAATAAAAGGCGATTATCTTTCCCTTTCCTTGTCCGTCCTATGGTGTAATGGATAGCACGCCAGAGTGTAATTGGAGGACACGGGTTTAATTCCTGTATCGGCCAAATTTTTCAATAAATTTGGCTGTCTAAATTTTTAGCGCCTGGTTAGTTTTGCTTCTACTTTGGGTCGTCACATATTCGGTGGCCGATACATAGCACGGGGTATGTATACCAGTGTACCCCCCGTTCTACGAAAGATAGACGGGTTTGTTGAGGCCGGAGGAGGTATGCGGATTGAATCAAAGAGGCTGAGAGCAGCTCTTCTCTTGGTGGGAAGGTGTGACACATACCCTTTTCATTGTCCGGCCTATGGTGTAATGGATAGCACGCCAGAGTCGACTTTGGAGGTTATGGGTTCAATTCTTGTATCGCCAAATTTTTCAATAAATTTGGTTCTCTAAATTTTTCAGCGCCTGGTTATTTTTGCTTCTACTTTGGGTCGTCACAAGAGGAAGAAGAATTAGGAGACTCAAGAATTGCAATTGCTGACTAAATTGGAACAAGAATAAAAATACTAATTAAGGCTTAATATCACCCCAGCAGCAAAATGAAAAAAAAAACTTGCTGACAAAAAAATGAAAAAATCACCTGTGTAAAATTTTGGTACACTTTTTACTTTTTTTTTAAATTTCAGAACGCCTTTAAATTAAAAAAAAAACATTCTTAAATTTAACAGATTTCGTTCCTAGGTAAAAAAAAAACGACTATTCTTTGTCAATTGACGTAGGGTAACTGACTTAATTTCGGCCACTTTTTTTATTTTTTTGAATAAGTTTTTTCTGGCCTTTTCAATCAAGCCAAAATTTGGCCTAAAAATCAAACAATAGCTATATTTGTTATTCCAGTGCAAAATTTGAATATTTCTGTTACACTTAAAAATCAGTGAAGGTTTAAACTTTTTTTTTAAAGTGGCCGAAATTAAGGCGCGTGCCATTTATTTCGTCCACCTACAAAAAACTGGCCATAACTATTGCTTAAACGAACAATAAAAATTTCTAAAGGTTGCAAATTTACCCTTAGGTATTATTCTCGGTACATATAACTTAATTTTTCCCGTTTGCGCGAACTTTAATAGTTATTAGCAAGACTTTAAATAATTATGTCAAAACCTTAAAAAAACAAGTTTTAATAATTTGTATTTTTTGTTCAATTTTTATTTTTGGTTTAAAAACGTCAAAACAAAGTCAAACGAGCAAAAAAATTCTTTATAAATACGGTAGTACAATGATATTTAAAAACAGCCAAAAACGGCAGGTTCTTTCACCTAAATTTTCAGGTGGCCGAAATTAACGGAATCTTAAAATGCGCAGTTAGTTAAACGCATTGCAAAATGATTTTGAAGAAAATATCAAAACATCAAAATTAAAAACTTTGAGCCTTAAACAGAAGATATTTTAAGTTTATATATTGCTTCGTTCTAAATTTGATGCAGTTTAAACACAAAGCAAAAATTAGAAAAATCACAAAAAATTCACTTTTTGTATGAAAATGTTGATAATGTAGAATAACAAAAATAAAAAACTTCTGCTAAAACACTTTATTCAACATTAATCCAGTTACTTTTGTGCTAGTTCTTTTGTGTTTTAAAAATAAGCCAATTTTCTAACATTCTAAATTGGTGGCCGAAATTAAGGCGTGGCCGAAATTAAGTCAGTTACCCTAATATTTCAATTTTTTCTTTGCTAAGCTATTTTCTTCAAAGAAAACTGATAGTTTCTTTCTTTGTGAGTTGTGACCAAATATTACCAAAAATACAATCGGTAATTTGACGGAATTTCTTTACAAAAAAGTTATTAATTGCAATGTGTCTATTGCTTATGTGTGTCCCTGCTTAGTCAATACAATACAAATAGACAGTTCATCACAAATTTTTTATGATGTAACCCTGCTTTGTATATAAACTGTGATATCAGTTCCAGTGAGTTGTAATTTTTAGTAAAGTTGCTAATAAACATATTTTTGCACTAACGAGAAGACACAATTTATTCATTTATGTGAGAAAATTTACGTTGACACTTATATTAAATAAATGAGATATTTATAGCTGTAAAAACGTATTCTGTTGTTTTTTATTAAATTTGTTGTTAAAAAAATGTTAAAAATACTAATTTTTATTATTGAATTTAGCCACGACAAGAACAACCTTTCATTTGCTTCATGGTATTTTTTTAATAAACTCAGTAACAAAACTAACAATCAAATCAAATTGTTTTTTAGAAATTGTACATAAACATTTAATATATTTTATATAACCTTTAAAATAAAAATTAACATATTTTATTTAGAATAATGCAAATGATAACAATGTGTTTATTTTTCGTCATGCGATGTTCTTTTATTGTCCTGTATTTTTCACTGAATTGCATAGATTTAATAGTCTTTTTGTATATCTATATATAAATAGACGTAATGTCTCTGTGTGTGTGTGTGTGTGTGTGTGTGTGTGTGTGTGTGTGTGTGTGTGTGTGTGTGTGTGTGTGTGTGTGTGTGTGTGTGTGTGTGTGTGTGTGTGTGTGTGTGTGTGTGTGTGTGTGTGTGTGTGTGTGTGTGTGTGTGTGTGTGTGTGTGTGTGTGTGTGTGTGTGTGTGTGTGTGTGTGTGTGTGTGTGTGTCTGTGTGTGTGTCTGTGTGTTCCCTAACTCCTCCCTAACCACCCAACGGATAAGGGTGAATGACGTATTGTTGGAAAGCTTATACCCCAGGGAATGTCGTAAGGGGGTTGAAATTGTGAAACAACTTACATGGACATCTTTATACTGGACAACGCGTTTTCACCAAAGGGGGACCCTATGGATTTTGGAACTTAAAAAATTTTTTGACTCAGAATTGACTTAAACTTATTGGAAAGAGTAATTAGGCAATGTAAAGCCAGAATATTATGATTTTTGTAAAAATGAACATGGACATCTTTATACTGGACAACGTTTTTTTTATTAAAGAAGGGAATTACTTTGCTCACCAACCACGAAAAGGATTGGGCTAAATAAGATATCATTTCAAAGTTGGGAGAATGTCATAAAGATGTTGAAATTTAGAAAAAAATTGCATGGACATCTTTAGTCTGGACAAAACATTTTTACAAAAAGGGAAACCTATGGATTTTGGAAAGTGAAAATTTTTTGTCTTGGAATTAGCTCGAACTTATTGATAAGTGTAATTATCCAATGTAAAACCAAAATGTCATGTTTTTTGGTAAGATTAACATGGAAATCTTAATGCTGGACAAAGTTTTTTCCCTAAAAAAAGGAACGACCTTCCTCCCCAACCAGCAAAAGGATTGGGGTAAATGAGATATCATTGCAAAGCTTACAGACAGGGGAATGTCATAAAGAGGTTGAAATAAAAAAAAAATTTATGGACATCTTTTGGTTAGACAACACATTTTCACAAAAACAGGGCCCTATGGACTTTGAAAGTTGAAAAAAATTTTATCTTCAAATTGGTTCAAATTTACTGGTAAGAGTAATTCGCCAATGTGAAGCCCGAATATCATGTTTTTGGAAAAATGAACATGGACATCTTTATGCTGGACAACGTTTTTTTACTAAAAGGGGCAACGAACTTCCTTCTTAACCACAAAAAGGATTGGGCTAAATGAGATATCATTGCAAAGCTTAAGTTTCAAGGAATGTCATAAAAGGGTTGAATGTTTCAAAAAATAAATAACAAGGACATTTTTATGCTGGACAACGCATTTTGACCAAAAGGGGGGCTTCTTCCTAACCACGAAACGGATTGGGCTAAATGATGTATCATTGAAAAGCTTACAGTCTGGAGAATGTCATAAATGGGTTAAAACTTAAAAAAATAACATGGACATCTTTATATTGGACAACATATTTTTACCAAAGATGGAAGAACCTTCCATCCCCAACCACGGAAAAAATTAGGATAAATGAGATATTATGGGAAACTTTATAGTTCAGGGAGCATCATAATGTGGTTGAAATTAGTAAAAAACTAACACGAACATCTTTATGCTTGACAACATATTTTCACCAAAAAAGGGAAAGACCCTTTTCCCCAACTAAAATTAGAGTGGGTAACTGAGGTATCACTGTAAAGCTTACAGTCACGAGAATGGCATAAAAGGGTTGAATGTTGAAAAGAAAAATAGTAAATGAAAATAAAAATTGCGGGAAAAATTTATTGTATGGCTGACACGGGCTACTTGTTATAAATAATTTTAAAAACACACTTTTTATGTAGTTCTTACTTAAAGGTGCGGTACAGGGTCAAACCTTTTGTATTCGATTTTGATAGGTTTTGTGAAAACCTTACCGCTGCCTTCAATAGCCCACAAGAATGTTTTGCTTCAAAATAGTTTATTTGGTTCACGAGATATGTGACCCTAAAATTGCGTTTTTTCGATAATTCTGTTATTGAAATATTATTCAATCGAAATAACAATTTAAGTTTAAAATGATTCATTTAAAAACCGGCAACTTTCTATTTTTTTATATGTTGATTGTTAAGATTAGTGCAGTAATTGTAGAGTCTTCCGAACAAAAAAAACCTGCGCTTGTTTCGCCAAAAACACAAAGTGTAGGAATTCATTTGTCTTTTCCTTTCCAAAAAGTTTTCCTGATATATTTTTTCCACTTAGTTTTTTCGACAAGAAAATCGAAGGTTTTTTGTGCAAAACACTAAATATCCCAATAAATACTGCACCAATTTTAACAATCAAGGTGCCAAATGAAAGTAAAATTTTACCACTTTTTTAAGTGTATTAATTTTTACTTAAATTTAAATACTCATTGAGCAATCTTTCGAGTACAAAATCATCGAAAAACACCATTTTTAAGTGGTCATGTTTTCCTGGACTACTGAAGATATTTTGGGACGAAAAAGTTTGTTTGGACATTGCAGCAGGGGTACGGTTTAAAAAAAATCATCAAAATCGACGACCAAATCTTTGACTCTGTACTCTCTAAAAACACTTTCTCAGTTTTTTTGCACAAGCTAAATTTTTGTTGCCTTATAAATAATAAGTTTTTGTATATTAAACATATAGGTTTAACTTTTTAAATAATTACTTACTAATAATTATTTTCCAAAAATGATTTTTGGAAAACAAAAACTAATTTTGCTGAAGCAAAAAAAATCAAGCAATTATTAAAAAACTAAAAACCATTTGTTTAATTTACAAAAAGTTATTCTTTGTAAACCAATAATAATTTAGCTTTGTGCAAATAAATCAAAAAGTGTTTTTAGAGAGTAGTAAGCACAAGTGCAAGGTTGAAGTGAGTACCCTAACTAGCTAACGAGCGCTTGCAATGCATAGAGTTATGTTTTCCAAAAATTATGAAGGCGGTAAAAATAATAGTTTTTTTTTAATTTGTGGCTTCTTTTATAATAAAATTTTAAAGTTAAAAAACTATTTTTAAAAAAACTTAAATAAGCAGTTTTTAACCCATGTAAACAAAGTATAACTCAGTTTTTTGCAATCAGAAACAAGAAGATAAAACAAACATAAAAACCATAATTTTAAAAAGCCACACTGACAAAACAACTCCGAAAACCACACTAGCAAAACAACTACAAAACCCAGACTAACACACAAAAACAGAAACACATTTTTACCCAAAATATATAACATAAAAATAAAGGAAAAATATGCGTTTTCATATATTGCTCCACACATTTTTGTTAACTAAAGCACGCCCTAATTGGGGCGCCCCCTTATGAGGGCCTTCGGAAAAAATCCAATTTTTAAAATAACAAAATGTTTCATTATATGTTTCGTGCAAAAATCGTGACTATTTAAGCTGCACATAATAGACAGAAATTGTAAAATTTGTGAATATAAAAAACTAAGAAGTGTTTATTTTTAACAAAAACCAACAGTTTATAAAGTAATTTTAAGTAAAGTATTTTATATAGTGACTGTTTTTTAGGGCTGTAATAAGCCTGAGCAATATATGAAGTCACATATTTTTCCTTTATTTTAATATTCTGGTTTTCGTCTTTTTTGAAAAAATTTAAAACTTTTGTTAAAATATTATTTAAAAAAAAATGGTTTCTGTATACCTTACGGTATTTTCCTTGTTAAAATTCTGTAACGTTTAAAAACCACCCAACCCAAAGTTTAAAGAAAAAGCAAAACATTGTTACGGAAAACAACTGAAAAACGATTTAAAATCAATTCACATTGGTAAGTTATTATAATATAATGACCGTTCAAGTTTTAGTCGTAAGAAATCGCAGAAAAGATAGACTTGTTGACTTGAAAGGTTCACACCTGCGCACACAGCAACCCCACCTGGAAATGAAAACAGAGGTAAAAAAAATTTCAGCACATCTCATTGTCCACTCCTCGCGGGGGTGCGAAAATCCTCCACGTTCCGTTATTATGACAACAATAGGGACCATTCACAAATAACGTATTTTAATTTCAGCAAAAGAAATTATAAGCAAGAGAAAGTTTGCAAACGCTTGTTGGTTAGTTTTTTTCGGCAAAAAATTTAAAAAAAAAAAACAAATTTTTTGAAATTTCACTGCAAAATTTTAAATATAAATGTCTTACCAGTTAGAAAAAAAAACCTTTTTCAGATCAGTTTTTTAAGAATTTGCAACGGTTGCTGAAAGATTCGATAAATTTCAACAGTTTTATTGCTTAATTTTATGCAACGGTTACAAAAGAACTATCCAGTATCAAATTCATAACATCGCCGAAAACTTCTAATTCGTTTAATAAAAAAACATATCCAATTAATATCTGGGTTTTTTTGCACAAAGGCTACAACATGACAAACTTTCAGTCTGATCGATCGACTCAGAATCAAATGAGTAGGTTGTTTCAGACGATACTGAAAAGTGCACTTTTAACCTTTTAACTTAAAACTGAAAGTTAATTTAAACTTAATTTAACGTAAAAGTTAATTTAAATCTAATTTAGTTAAAACTTAATTTTCACTTTAAAAAACCTAAAAGTGCACTTTTAATTTTTAAAAAAACGTTTGTTTCAAAAAACTAATACAAAATAACGTATGTTATTACTACGCCATTAAAAACAATAATACGAATAAATTCTAGTTTAGTCAAAACGATTTTTCAAATCAAAAAACGATTAATATAGCTAAAAGCTAGTGTTTTAGCTGTTTACGTAGTTTTCGGACGAAACCGTTTTGTTTAGGCGCCTGAGCGTCTAGAGCGCTTGCGTTTTCTTTTCCCATTCTCCCCCTTGAGTACATATTTGGCTACTTTTATGCCACCTTTGCACCCCGTTTCTCGATGATCTCTAGTGTGTTTAACACAACTTTTTTTATGCGTACACCAAAAGTATTAACAATCTTTAGGAAAGTGAACAAATAGGATTTTGTTTTAGTCGTAGTTTCCACATTGATTTTTTTTTATTTTTAAAGCGAATTCATTGTCGTGGGTTAGAAATGTATGGAATATAAACGTTCAATCAGCTGTTCATCACTGAAGAACTCTGGCAACAAAACCCATTTTAATCTCCAAAGAAAATCCTCGAAGTTTTTTAGGAAAAAACTAAGTAAATGCCTTAAAAACTCTGTTTTGTTTTAAAAATATTTTAAAAAATTTTTATCCACCCAGAGTTTACAGAGATAAGCAGGAATATGAATTGTAGTCAGAAATTAAAAAAATAATATTTTGTTTAGAAAATAATGTTTTTCGCTATTATTAGTATTTTAAAAAATCATTGTATATATTAGATATAAATTTTTTTATACGCGAAGAAGTCAATTTATAAAACTTGTGTGTTAAACATGTTTTAAAAGCTATTTGCATGTTAACATTAAAAATTTCACGATTTTTGTTTTAATCAAGAGTAATTGGCCGTGTTTAAGTGGGAGCTATTCCGAAAAAAAATTAAAATTTTAGAGTATAAAGGATTAAAATAATCCAAATTTTTTATAGATAAATCTATGCTTGTTTTATTAATTTGTTTGGCGGTTGTATTGTTTAAAGAATTTGTGTTCAATTTATATAAAAAAATTTCTATATGGAAATATAACTTTAACAAGATTTTGGAACTTTGGGTTTCACATTGCGGGTACCATGTTTCTCGAAAAAGTTATTATTTTGAATGCCTTCCTTATTTTTTATATTTGAAAGAAGCAGGAGTTTTAGAGGCTTTACCAACTTCTGAACTTTTACTAACGTTGTCGAGTTTAAATCAGAGTCTAATGAGAAAAAATAAATGCAATCAAATATCGTCGTTACTACGGCCAAATGAGCCACAGCTCGTATAAAATATGTGTGCCTGTGACTCATTTTGAATTTAAAACAAGACACTATTACCTACTGAATAAGTCAGAGTCACGTGTGTTTTATAATGACAGTGGCTCATTTTGCCGTAGTAACGCCGATATGATTCAAAAAAGTATTCGTTAACTGAAAACTTATTTGACATTTGAATTTTATTTAAGTGGTGTACCTTCTTTTTTTGGATTTTTAAGAGTCTAAATATGTCATTAATTAGCATAGAATTTTTTTGGCTAATAATATAAATGTTAATAAATTATTCTAAGATTTAGAAAAATATCCTCAAAAAATTTTTTTATTCCCTAAACATATTTCATTTCACTTCCAATAACAATCATAATATTTATTCACTACAACTTTGGATTCAAGAGACCTTTGTTGGATAATATTTAAAATAATGGGTCCTGTTTTAAAGATTTTTGCGATTAAAATTTTTATTTCTACCAATATTTTTGTAAATATAAAGTTCTAGAACAAAAATGTCGAAAAACGCCATTTTTGGAAAGTCATATCTACTAAACCACTGGAGATATTTTGATGGAAAAATT
>JASAMX010009996.1:0-17570 GCA_030248175.1 Microlaimidae sp. YZB2_3 | reverse complement strand
TCTTTTTCAAAAGTAGTTAACTACCTACTTAACTACCTACTTTCAAAAAATAAAGTAGTTAATAAGTCGTTGACAAAGTAGTAACGAAGTTGGCAGAAAGTAGTTAACGAAGTAGGCAGAAAGTAGTTTGTGAAGTAGAAAGTGAAGTGTTTGTGAAGCAGAAAGTAGTTACATGTTTATAAGCAATCAATATATGCAGGGGCACATATATTACAAAAAAAATTACAGCTGTTTCAAACAAAATGTGACAGCATGTATATATTCATGGTAATTTGCACGCGCAGAGTGTCTTTAATAAAAATCCAATTCTGGGCAATCAACAGTGATTTTATACACACGGTGCTTTACAATTTATGAACCCAATTTCAATTGTAGTAATGCTTTAATTAAGTTTTAAAAAATACGTCATAAAATAGATGGTTGAAATAAATCATAATTAGGCTATCTTTGATTACTTCTTTTAGTTAAAATAGAACAAAAATCTGTTGGTTTTTATTTAGTCTAGTGTAGAATAGAATCATTTTTTATTTAGTTTTTAAATAGAAAAAAGCAAAAAATTTTATTTTTTTAGAAATGGACTGATCATATTTATTGTAATTCCGATTTACGGTTTAAAAAATTTTTAAGTTAAGAAAGTATTTGAAAGCAATCATAATTTTGTTATAAAACGAATAGTGAGCTAGGGGTCAGTCATAAACTTTCGTTTTTATTAAAGGTGAACTGAGGAGTTAAACTATTTGTCTTCGATTTGGATTGTTTTTTGAGAAAATCTTACTCCTGTCCTGTCTCCAATAGCCCACAAAAATTTTTTCAACAAAATATCTCCAGTGTTTCAGGAGTTATGACCCCACCAAAATGGCGTTGTTTGACAATTCTGTACGTGAAAGATTGCTCAATAGGTATAAGTTACAAATTATGCACTCAAAAAAGCGGCTACTTTCTACTTTAATTTGATACCTTGATCGTTAAGATTGGTGCAGTACATGTATTTGTCAAGATATTGCGTTTCTGGTACAAAAAACCCGCGACTAATTTGCTAAAAAAAACAAACGACGGCAGTTGATGATTGTTTTTGATGACGGCAGTTGACGACGGTAGTTGACAAACGACATTGATGAAGTTTGCCCAATATTTTTGCGGTCGCTTTGTATTTATAGCAAAAAAATCGCGGGTGTTTTGTACGGAAAACGCAATATCTCGACAAATACTGCACCAATGTCAACGATCAAGGAATCAAATTAAAGTAGAAAGTAGACGCTTTTTTTAATGCACAGTTTGTAACTTAAATTATTATACCCATTAAGCAAGCTTTCACCTACAGAATTGTCAAAAAACGCCATTTTTTGGAGAGGGAGGTCATAAGTTCTAAACTACTAGAGATATTTTGTTGAAAAAATTTTTGTGGGCTATTGGGGGCAGGGATAAGGTTTTCGAAAAAAAACATCAAAATCGAAGCCAAAAACTTTGACTTTGCACCACACCTTTAAACAAAATTTGCACTCTTCCACTTCCGTTGTTTAACAAGATGATATAAATGAGACAAACAATGTTAATATATTGTCTATTTTTTAAATCCACCCCAAGTGGGTTATTAAGTTTAATTTTTTTAAGTTAACTTTGCAATAATTTTTTTTTTTTTGTAAAAAACTTCCTGAATTTCAACTATAATATATTTTAACTATCTAGCAGTCTGAAAAGTATTTTTAAACATAAATAACCAGCAAAAAACCAATAAAATATGGAAATTGTTAATTATTAATTGTGACAAAGTATTTTTTACATTAAGAATTCGAATCTTTAATTCTACTAAGATTAAGTATATATTTAGTTAAAAAATTACCTACTTAACTACCTACTTAACTACCTACTTAACTACTTACTACTTAACTACCTAGTCTAAAAATTTCAAGTAGTTAACTACCTACTTACTACCTACTTTTAATTTTATTTAACTACTTAACTACCTACTTATAATTTTAAAAGTAGTTGACTACCTACTTAACTACCTACTTTGATTTTTGGCTAACTATCACAACACTAAGTTATTGCGTAATCATGAAATGCCCATGTTCTAAAAACGTAAGAGTAACAAATTTATTTTTTTATAAATCACATAATTTCACATGAAAATATCATAACATAATAAACAAAAAGCTCACGACAGTCATCTACATATAATTAGCTCTCATTTGAGCTATCAAACGGCGTATTCCGTCCAGGATTACCAAAGATATAGTCCAAAATAAAAAATGCCCAATTCGGAAAAGTGCCGAAATTAAATGCACTACCCTACTTCTCTCTGAATTTACTTTGTAATTTTTTGAACCACTACTATTATTGTTACTTTAAAACTTATAAAAATTATTGTAATCTAAACAAATAATTGTTACTTTTTAACCAATTACTTATTATTTTTGGTTTTTTCAAAAATTATTTTGTTAAAAAAATGTACAAATTATTTTCTCGGTTCAAAATTCCAAAAACAGGTTTTTGGAAATCTATCAAAGTAAATTTAGAGAGTTGAAAACATTAATTTTTTTACCCGCAAAATTCTTCACACAACCTTTTAAGAGGCTAATTAAAAAAACAAATAAATAACTGGAAGACAGCTGAGTTGTGAACATTGTATGTTAGCTGTGAAAAATTGATTTTATGCCAGGACTCTTTGGTGCCGATCTCAGTGCTCGCAGCGCTTGGGCGCATAAACGCATTTTCTACAGGATTTTTTATACCGGGACTTTTTTGTGCCAGGACTCTTTTATGCCAGCTGCGATTTTTTTTGTGCCGGACCCATTAGTTTTAACTTTATCCTGTTTTATTTTGATTTTACTGAAGTATTTTTTGAAATAGTAGTGTTTTCTTGAAAAAACCTCTGAGATTGTTACACCATTGTTTTTGAAATGTGAAAAGCTAAAACCATTTAACAAAAAACATGACAGGTTTTTTATAAAATTATATAATTTTGCGGTTTTTTTTGTTGAAAACACTTTGTCGAAACAAACCATTTTAAAATAATAAAATCGATACTATTTCATTTAAATAAAAAATTTTATAAAAGGCTTATAAAATCGAAACAAATCATTTTAAAATAATAAAATCTATACTATTTAATTTAAATAAAAAATTTTATAACAGACTTATAAAATCATCATTTTTTTATGTCAAAAATTTTTTGACTGTTGTAAGGTAAAAATCGGAGGGTTTTTTCAATAAACATTAAAATATGTGTGGCCAATTTTACAAAAAAAAAACAAAAACAAAAGGGGTCAATTTATAAAAGAATTACAATGTTGAAATATTTCATTTTTTAGTTTTTACACACAAATAAAATTTCCACATAAATTGGTTGTTTCGTTCGCGAGACATGCACATTTGAAGGAACACTTTAGCAAATCAAATTCCTATACAAATTTTTTGGTAAGGATACAATTAAATTGAAATTTATGAATGTTGTTGAATTGATCTGAAAAAGCCAAAATATTAAATTTGAGGTAGATGAAGGTTTTGTATTGAAAAAAGAGTCCATTCAGGGCGGTATACGAATTTAGTTTGTGAAAAGGCTCCTTTTATGTTTTTTTTTTCTATATTCCACATCATTTTTTGGCAAGAAGTTACTAAATTTTAAAAATATTTTTAATAATATACTTAATTTAAACCTGTGAATTTTAAATAACAAAAATCGTTAATAATAACATTTTTGTTTCATACTACATACATGCTACAGATGCTATTAAAAACATAAAAATACCATTTATATAAATATCATCAGTACAAACGTTTCTATTCTATTTCTTGTTTTATTTCTTAAAAATTACTGCTTTTTACTTTAAAGCCTACTTTTATTTTTAAAAAATTAGGTTAAATGTCTGTAAAAATGATCATTTATCCTAAATTTAATTTGACTAACGTATTTGATAAACAATATTTAAAATTTTTTTTAAATTAAAATTTAAATTTAAAATTATTGTTCAATATTACAAAACGCCTCATTTAAATTTAAGTATAAAAATATTACATTTATTTATATAAATATAGTGTACGACTTTTAGTCTTAGTCATGAAAGATTGTGTTTTCTAAATCATTATAATTTTTTGTCTAAAAAAATTGGAATAAAATCAATAAAAAGTATTCTTGACGTATTTTAATAATAATTATTCAATGAAACATTCATAATTGAAATATAACTGTTTATTCTATTGTCATTTTTACATACAAAGGAGTTTTACATTTTTTTTTAATTAAAAATTCTAATTTTATATGAAATTCATATTTTAGTGAAAACCAAATCAAGTTTTTCGCAGGATTTTATGGACTTATCTTAGTGTTTTATAGTCCTACATTAAAATAGTTGTCTTCAGGGATTTTCAGCCCCTTGCAAATTGTCCTGAAAAGACACATTGCTGCTGTTCTAACCCTTGTCCTTATTTAAGGGCTCTATCCAACCATAGCACCCATTTCTAGGGACTACAGTCAATCCCCTCTATGCTTACACTATACGATCCTCCTAAAATTTACGCTCTACATAAGTATATTTTGAAAGTTTGCCAGGCTCACAAATTCTCACTACCAATTGGTACTCACATATATTTAATTGTGAGTACTCAAGCTCCAGCTCACAATTAATTTAATTGTGAGTACTAAATAATGTTCAGCTCACAATTAAAATCTGGTGCTCAATGCATGACAGTGGTAATATACTAGACGTAATTTTTTGCAATAAAAGTAACCTTATAGCTGTAACAGCTGAAATCAAGCCTTTAAGCTCATTTTGTGATCTTGTAGGTAAAAAATTTTTGGTAAATTTCTTGATAAATAAATCCATTAAATAAACTAAAAAATGTCGTGACTACAAAAAAGCGGATTTTTCAAAAATTAAAGAGCACTTGAAAAAGTTTGATTGGGAAAAAAATTTCTAAATAAAGACAACATTGAATCTGTATATTTGGAGTTTTGTAAAGTTTTAAATCATTGTATTGAAAAATATTTTCTTTTGAAAGCGGTTATTTAAAAAAAAATTATCTATCCAAAAAACATTGACATCTTTAAAAAAAAGTAAATCTTGTATTCAAAAAGAAAAATATCCACTGCCAAACGCAGACAAATGGAAATATTGTGATAAAAGGTACAAACAAGCACTACAAAATGTTTACGCAAAAAAATTACGTGAAAAATTGCTCAATGGGTATAGGCATCTTGCACTGAAACTCGATTTATACATGAAGTATGCAATATACATAAGTGTCACCATAATGGATAATTACCGTATCTCCTACTTATCTTTTGTAGTATGCAGATCAACCGATCTATCGCTTTCAAGGGTTGATCTGCATACTACAAAAGATAAGTAAGAGATACAGATACGGTAATTATCCGTAATGGTGACGCTTATGTTTATTTCATATCACAGCTCTTTTGCGTCCGTACTCTTTTGTGCCGTACTTTTTTGTTCCAGTACTGTTTCGTGCGTACTCTTTTGCAAAACCCGGGACTATTATGTGGTACTGTTTCGTGCCGTACTCTTATGATAGGGAGCCGTCATATCACACATGTATCACATGTATTCCATGTTTTATACATGTATAAACCGAGTTCCAGTGCAAGGTGCCTAAAACGATTTAAATTACATATTATGCACTGAAAGAAAGCGGCTACTTTCAACTTTAGTTTGATACATTGATCGTTAAAATTTGTACACTATTTGTGGAGATATTGGGTTTCTCGTACAAAAAACCCTCGATTTTTTCGCTAAAAACACGAAGTGAAGGAAAAAAGATTGGGCAAACTTCACAAAATCGTTGCCGTCGTCATTTGGTCTTTTTAACAAAAAATCGCGGTTTTTTTATGTGGGAAACGCAATATCTCGACAAATACTGCACTAATCTTAACGATCAAGGTATCAAATTAAAGTAAAAGGTGGCCGCTTTCTTTTAGTGCATAACTTGTAACATAAATCGTTATACCCATTGAACAATCTTTCACAAACCGAATTCTCAAAAAACGCCATTTTTGGGGGTCATAACTCCTGAACCACTGAAGATATTTTGTTGAAAAAAATTTTGTTGGCTATTGGGGGCAGGGGTAAGGTTTTCACAGAAAATTATCAAAGTCAAAGACAAAAAGCTCGACTCCGCACCGCACGTTTAAAGTTTTGTAAAGCGTTTCAAAAAAAAGAAAAAAATCATTGTTGTATTTGGGTATAAATCATATATTAATATTCAAATAGTATTTTTGTCATCAATTGAGTGTATTTTAAACAAAATCTTTCCTAAATAATGATTTTAATTGGCATAAGTTTTTTGTTTATAGTTAAAATATTACAATTTTTATAAAACAAGTGTTTTGATCGTAATTTTAAGAACGACCAGATGTAAGACGAGAATTTTCTGAAAATTCCTTTAAGTCAAGAATACATGAAATTAATTGATTAAAAAAAGAAGAATAAGAAACGGAGAATAATTATACGGGATATGTGTGGATCCTAACGACATGCATACGGCATGTTTTTTTATGCATACGGTTGCATGTTTTTCGAAAAATATGCAACCGTATGCATGTGATTTTATAAATAGGCAAACGGTTGCATGGAAAACCATGCAACCGTATGCAAAATATGCATACGTATGCAATTTTTAAAATCACATGCAAACGGTTGCATGTAATTTCAAAACACGTGCAACCGTTTGCATGTCTTTTTCAAAACACATAGAATAAAAACTTAAAAATAGGTACAAAATCAATAAAATTAAGAACAAAAAAACTAAAAAGCGTACGATTTTAATGATTTATTTTATGATACTTCATCATTACTTGTCGTTTGTATATTTTCTATTCGATAAAAGGAACGGTTTATATTTAACCCACACTTGCAGGGGAAGTAAAATTTTGTTAAAACAATGAATGAATATAAAATAAATTTTTATTATAATTATCTCTTTTTGTTAGCTACTCGTGATTTTGATGATTGATTTTTTGTGAAAACCTTACCCCTGCCCCTAATAGACCACAAATTTTGTTTCGTCAAAATATCATTAATGGTTCACCAGATATATATTAACTTTTAAAAATGATGTATTTCGACGATTCTGTACTTAAAAAAAGTCTCAATGAGTATAAAAATTCGTGTTTAACATTTGGTGAAACATTTAACACCAAAAAATTGTCGAACGGGCAGAAAACAGTCTACTATGCATTTTCACTTTTTTCTCATAAAAAAAGATCTAATAGAGCATTCTCAACAACTTTTTTAAACGGTATCCTTACAAAGACATAAAGAAAAAAAATTAACTTATTTAAAAAAACAAAAATTTTAAGCACCTTCCGTTTTTATCACTGTAATATTAGAAACGGCAAACAATTTTTATCATTTTTATATATTTTAAAAAAACAGTGTTATAGCTATTTAAAAAATTACACTTGAATTTGAATTAATATCAATATTACACGTATTTTGTGATATTTATTTTCGTTTTGTAATAGCAAGAAGTAATTATTAGGTACACAAATAAAAAAAAATTAAAAATCTATAAACACCACTGAATTTTTCATTAAAATACAAAAAAAATGATATAGTTGTTTTTTGGATAGAAAGCACATTGCATAAGGTTTTTAGAATTTTTTCTTGAATTTTTGTTTCGAGAGAAAGCACAGTTTGTTATAAGGTTTTTAGAATTTTATAAGGCTAACAATGTCATAATAGTCCAGCGGTTAGGACAAGATAATTGTATTTTGCTAGCCCCGGGGTTTGAATCCCCTTTTGAAAAAGTGCGATTTTTGCCTCTTTCTTCCTAATTCATTGATTTCGTATCTATTTTAAAATGTTAATTTTAATACTATTTTGTGATATTGTTTGTAATTTCATTATTTAAACATTAATAACTATTGAACATTAAAATACGAATAAAAAAAATTTACTTACATCTTTTTATGGCATTATTTTCACTTTTCCATCGAAAATATAAAAAAAAACTTTAATTCTGACTGTTGTTTTAAAAAATTGTTAGTTTAATGAATATTCGACCTATTTTGATATATTTGTATGTATTTATATTTATTTGCCTAAAAATTATTTAAAATATCACTTTTATGCTTGTTTCAAAATAATATATTTTGTGCGTGTTTATCGTTGTTTTGTTATATTGTTAATTATGTGGTAAACAAATAAGAAAATTAAAAATCTAAAAACATCACTGTATTTTCCATTAAAATAAGAACAAATTGATATATTGGTTTTTAAGATTACTTTAATATTGCGCAAGTTATGTCCTGTTTTGACGGCCAAAGATTAATTGCAAAGTGTTTTTACAGAGATTGTTATTTTTTTAATAAAAAAATTTCTTACGGATTTTTTTTTTTTTGAATTTTAAAACACATGCATACGTATGCATAATTTTCAAAATCACACGCAACCGTTTGCATGTAATTTTAAAACACATGCAAACGGTTGCATGTAATTTAAAAACATATACAAACGGTTGCATGTATTTTAAAAACACATGTAGACGCTTGCATGTGTTTTGAAATTACATGCAACCGTTTGCATGTAATTTTAAAAAAATATGCATACGTATGCATATTTTGCATATACGGTTGCATGGTTTTCCATGCAACCGTTTGCCAATTTAAAAAATCACATGCATACGGTTGCATATTTTTCGCAAAACATGCAACCGTATGCATAAAAAACATGCATACGTATGCTTGTCGTTAAGATCCACACATATCCCATATAATTATTCTCCGTTTCTCATTCTTCTTTTTTTAATTAATTAATTTCATGTATTCTTGCTTCATTTCATTGCAGATTTCAGAGGATTCATTTTAAATAAGCAAAGTGTTTTTCCCAGGCTTTTTCCTCAGTATAGTAGAAATATTTTTATTTATCTACATTTCAAAAAAACGGGGTGTTTCTGACGAAGAAAATTTCCTTACGAAAAAACACGCTGTTTTTTCAAAACGTAGATAAATAAAAATATTTCTACTATACTGAGAAAAAAGCCCGGGAAAAAACACTTAGTTTAATTTTAGTAAAGCCTTAATTTCGACAGTTCACAGTTAATTTCCCCACGCGCAAATTAATTTGTATTATTTTTATTGGGATATATAAATATATATATATATATATATATATATATATATATATATATATATATATATATATATATATATATATACCCAAATTTTATCTAAAAAAGCTAATTCTAAAAGATTAAAAAAATATCCGAACGTTCATCCAATCGCTTTTTTTACATTTAAAAAATATTTAATAGAATCTGAAATCCAATAGATACATTTTCTTTATGTACGACGATAATGCTGTAAAAACTTTAGCTCTCCAAATGAAACACAATAATAAAAAGTTTCTAGGGAGTTTAAGTCCGTGCACACATAGTATTTTTGCCATTATAGTTTTAGTTTCGAACAATTTTCAATTTAAACAGAAATCTCTATAAAGGTACGGGGTCTTTAAAGCCACAAGCAGGGAACTTGGAGCCATCGGAAATTTTTGGGAACTTGGAGCCTTTAAGAAAAAAAAATGGTTTAGGGTTATATTTAGGCTTCGCTTAGGCTTAGGAACACGTTTTAGCGATTTTTACTTTCGGCTCCAAGTTCCCAACTTAGGGCTCCAAGTTCCCATCTACGGCTCCAAGTTCCCTATTTTTGGCTCCAAGTTCCAGCTCCAAGTTCCCAAGGCTCTATCGACCCTAAATCTCTATAAATTTACAGAAATTTCAATAATGAATTAACATCGAGTACTATTCCATTTCTTTAAAAAACAGAAATATAAGATACATTTTTAACAAGTTTTAGCAAAATAACTTGAATATGGCGTGAAAAATCAATTTACTTTTTTTAGTTTTACAGACTAATAAAATAATGCGTTTACTATTAAAAACTCCTAAATAGTTAGTAAAATTTGCTCAATTCTCTAGACAATTGGTACTTTTCAATGTACGGAATTTCAAGCCCTCCCAATTTACCAACTAGCATTTAGAGAGTATATAAATTACAAAAATGTTTGGGAGATTTCTTAAATGGATTGAGTGTTTTTTAGTTGGTTAAGGTGTTACTGAAAAATCGAAAATCAACTTTCCATTGCTTTAAAAGCTCAGTTATTCAGTATGGGTTTTTTAAGACTGTTTTTGTTTTTGACTTATATAAATAACATGGTAGACTGCGAAAAACACTTTAACATTAAAGTGTTCAAAACGTGGTCAAGAGTGGCTAAAACAGTGGCAAAAACAGTTGGCTTAAAATAAGTGCGAAGTGTTAAATATTGGATTAAATAAACTTAAATATCAGCTTGATTATAATTCAGATAATAAAATTCCTTAAAAAAATCAATTAACTAAAGATTTAGATGGTTATATTTCTAAAGACTTAAAATTTTCTGAGCGTTGCACATACACACACACACACACATACACACACACACACACACACACACACACACACACACACACACAACACACACACACGCATACACACACAACACACAGACAACACACACACACACACAACACACACACACAGAGAGAGAGAGAGAGAGAGAGAGAGAGAGAGAGAGAGAGAGAGAGAGAGAGACGCACACACAAACACACACAGAGAGACACACACACACACTCACACACACAAACGCACACACAAACACACAACACACACACACACACACACACTTTCTTCTCTCTCTCTCAAACACACAAACACACACACACTAACTAACTTTCTCACTCTCTCTCTAACACACACACACACACACACACACACACACACACACACACACACACACACACACACACACACACACACACACACACACACACACACACACACACACACACACACACACACACACACACACACACACACACACACACACACACACACACACACACACACACACACACACACACACACACACACACACACACACACACACACACACACACACACACACACACACACACACACACACACACACACACTATAATATAGATTAATCACAATAAAGTGTTGATTTTTGGGTTTGGTTTAGGCTTAGGAAAAATAATAATTTAATCCAATGGTTTAAGTCGCAAAATATAATATAGTTGTCTTTTGAAAAGTACATTTACAAAATCATACTCAAAAAACAAGCTTTTCAAAGACAAGATTCAGCGCAAGTACTATACACTCTAAAATACTGGAATTAAATTGCAATTTCCGGAAGATACTGGTTCTCTGCACTGTTTCACAAATGTTAAAGACATTTGATTCTCTGTAGATATTTCAAAGAAATAAAATCCTTCAAGTAGGGATAGCACTTAGTGATCGACCGGGGCAGAATTTTTGCTGATGCCGGGGCCGGGGCCGGGGCCGGGGTAGAGAAATTTGGATTTGCCGGGGCCGAAGCTGGGGCCGGGGTAAAAAATTTTGCCCAGGCCGGGGCCGGGGCCGGGGCAGGCGAAAAATTAAGCAGAAGTTGTAATTTTGGTCATTTTTTCTAATAAAAATCAACATTTTTACTGTTAACTATTTGGTTTATGTAATGAATAGTCACATTTTAGAATTTAAGTACTTTGTGAGTAAAAAAACTTTTTTATTACACAAAAGTTTTTTTTTCTAAGCAGAACAAAATTTGTATTTTCATATTTCAATTTTTCTAAACTTAAATTATTATTTTATTTACATAATATATGTACATTTTCACGTAATTGTTAGCAGTATATTCTTGTTTAAAGCAATATTATACTTAATCGCAAACCATTTATGTTACTTTTAAAAAATGCTTTACAAATAGAGCAAACCATTTATGTTAGTTTATGTTACTTTGAAAGAATGCTTTACAAATATTTAGAGGAAGAGTTAAATTACTTACAAAATTATGGAGGCAAATAAAACCTAGCTGACTTCGATGATTTGCAGTATTTATTCGACTATTTAACATTAAAATCATTTAAAACTTTCAGTAAAAACGGTTTTATATTTAAGATTAAATACCATATTTTAACAATTATTTATCAAATTACACAATTTGGAACAAAAATACAATTTTTTAAAGCGTGAAAATTGACTAATTTATGAATATTTTTTGAAAAACAGGAATTAAAAAAAATTATGCGTTCCAATTCGTTTATTTTATATTTTATAATTTTATAACCGCACAATTTTAATTGATCCGTTTACGTCTCTTATACAAACTTACTAGAGGTCAGTCAGATATAATTCAACCATAGATATCTACTGTCAAACTCTCATCTTGTAGATAAAATCTACAAACGGCTTTTAATACTCAAGATATCTTTAAATTTTTAGAATAAGGATTCGTGATTAAAATAAGGAATCTTTATAAAATAAAAAGGCTTTAGAAAATCTTAATATAGCATAATAAACAATAAATATTCTAATATTAAAACAATTAACTTAGCTCTGTAGATAAAATCTTGTATAATATTTTACTGTCAAAAATGTTTACAAACGCTTTAAAATTTGCATTTTTAGGGGTCCTTACCCCGGTTTGCCCCGGCTCATTTGACAGCTAAATTGCCGGGGCCGGGGCCGGGGCCGGGGTAAAGAGAATTGCGTTTGCCGGGACCGGGGCCGGGGCGGGGGTGGAAAAAAAGTGCCGGGGCTGGGGCCGGGGCCCCGGTCGATCCCTAATTTGCACTAATACTGTACAAGAATTAAAATGAAGCAAGGTAACTTTAATGGTACTTTGCTGAAAAAAAAATTTGACACCAGCATAATATTGTTACTGGAACTGGAAAAAAACGAAATATTGTAACAGCACAACTGTATAGTCTACTTGCAAATATTTCTTATTTTTCCTTAATTATTTACCTTGTCGCCAAGCCGTTTATGCGCAGTCCTTTCGCAACGCGTCTAAAATGCACAACGCGTCTGAAAACTATTTTTATTTCAGTACTGTAGGCGATTTTGTTTAATATCGTTTTTCTATTAAAAATTCAGCTTGTTTTTATGTAAAAGTAAACTCACGTAGCATTTTTTTTAATATTGATTAACGAATCATGACTCAAAACAATGTCATTAGGAGAAATTAAATCAGATTCAATATCATCTTTCCTGTAGTTTTGTGTCAGTTCATATTCTATACTTCCCTGTGTTCCACCCAAAAATTTACCTATGAACAGTTTTCCATCCATAGAAAGAACAACTAAAAGCAAAAATTTATTAATATGATAAATATGGCCAATATCAAATTAAGTGTGTATCTATAAAATTGATAATTATATCGGAAAACATTAAACATTTTTAATGTTTTTTAATCAATTAATTGATCTATCGATTTACCAATCAATTTATCAAATCTATCAATCAATCAATTAATAAAATCAATCATTCAATTAATCAAATCTACAGAAAAACTTAAACATTTTTATTCTATAAAACATTTTTGATAAAAAAATTACAAAGGATCTATGGAAATAGGACAAATTTTGTAAATTATAAAAAAATTGGAATAACATTCCAGTGGAAAGTAGAAAAAAAACCAATGGAAATAAAATATAAAAAAAAACAAAATTTGTAACAAACAACAACAACAAGTTAGGTAACAATAATTACACATTATTTTTTCAAAACTACAAATTTATTAATTTCGCTGTCAGTTAATCTCTTACCGCTCAGATTAACGCAGATTGAATATTATTTTTTGCAAGATTTAATGTTTTCGCTGAAAATTCCACGGTACTATAAAGAGATTTATTTTGTAAAAGTTCTTAAACGTCTAGTTGAAATTATTTTACATAAAATTTTTACTCTTTATGTCAGGTCTTTATTACAACTTAAGAGTTTTTTATAGTAACCTGACTTAAAAAAGAATATCGATTGCTTAGAAAAAATTCAATAAAAGTTTAATTTTAAACTTTATGCTATAGATGCTCTTTATCCCATTTGCCCTATAGCAAAAGGCTCAGTGCTATATCTTAAAAGTTTACAAATGCAACGCTTTAAAGCTGATTTATTTATGTGTTACAACATATTAAACAAATTTGTTGATATTTTAGATTATTTTTTCAAATTTGACAATTTTACAAAAAACAGAAACAATGGTTTCAAACGTAAGCCACAACTGTTTTGTTTTAACGCAGCAATTTTTTTTTTAAAGAGAGTAATTCTTATTGGAACAAACAGCAAATGATATAGTCCTTATAAAAACTATTCAAACTTTTTTTAAAAGTTAAATAAACATTTTAAAAACATTATTTTTGAATTAAACACAAATTCTTTTAAAGTTTTTGTGGTATCTGTTTTTCTAACCAACTGTATTGGTTATTGGGTCTTGGGCCATTTTCCTCCGTTTTGCTAAGTATTTACAACAAGTCACTGAAGGGAGGCAGTAATATTTATATTACCTGTGCAGCTGATTTATTAGTATGTTGTAAAGTAATCTTATATATTTTTACGACTTATTTTTAAAAAAATAAATAAATAAACAAATAAAGAAATAAATAAATAAATAGATAAATAAATAGATAACTAAATAAACAAAAATTCTTTGGAACGATTATTAAATCTTTCAAAAAGTGATACCCTGCGTTAGATGAGGTTTCATTTTCACAATGCGACATGTAAAAAAAAGATTTTCATAGGGCCAGGACTAAATTTGTGAACCTATTTGTAACATTTATATAGTAAACTTTTATAATTATAGAGTAACCTCCATAATCTTCCTTGCACCGGCTGATGAGCACAAAATCACTTGGAAACTTGTAGTTTTTTCCAAGAAATCGACATGACCTTGAAGTTTGAACATGAGTTTTGTATTTTGTGAAAATTCTGTAAATATGGCCGATTGAAATGTTAGCTTGCGAACCTCCAACGAATTCCAGCTTGCCTTGCACTAAAAATTTTTTACAAAACAATAGAGTCTAAAGATCTACAGCGATTGCTGAAATAAAAAAATTTCTTTTTTTTATGAATTAAAATTTATAAATTAACTATTTGTTAAAATTAATTTTTTTTAACTTTCAACTTTGTATAAACAGAAAAACTTTTAATTTTAATACTTTATAAATAAAAGTACGGTACAGAGTCATATTTTTTGTCTAAGATTTCAATAATTTTAATGAAACCCTTACCCCAGCTCCCAATAACCCATAAACTTTGTGTCAAAATATTTTCAATGATTTTTTATATCCTCATTGGGCCAGCTATAGGTACGTAAACCCATTTGACCGCCCAAAACGCTATATCAGCCCTGTTGCTAGTATAAGATTTTTATTGAAAACTCCACCTTTATGAAAAATTTTAATAAAAAGTGTGTGAGTTCGCTGCTTTCGGAATAAATAAATTAATAAATACATTAAACTAAATACATTTTAAAATTAAATATAAATATATATTTGCTGTGCATATAAAGTAATCCCTGATTTTCGAAATGTATTAGCCAGCAGCGTTTTGATCAGTGAATCAAATAAGTGTAGCATAATGTGGAACTAAAGGCTGGTTCATACGTAATTAGTTCCCGTGATCGCCTTTTCCCCTGTTACAACCGTGGAACCTTTGTATGGCAAAGGTGAAACCTTCGTCTCACAAAGGTGGTATTTTTGTATGATCAATGTCGTACCTAAACCTTACCGCGGTAAACTCTACGTATGACCTAGGTCGTACTTAGGTCATACATAATTTTATATGTGTGATCAGTTATGTCACAACTCCCGCTGTGTTAATGTTTCAGAAATATGACGTCTTATAAATACGAGTTGTAATGTAACACTGTCGAGCGATGGTGTAACGCAGCACGTCAGTCAATGAGATACTGAGGCTGGAGATTACAGGTTCAAGTCCTGTATCGCTCATTTTTCAGCCAAAAAAGCTAAAAACAGCTAATTGTTTTGCAATCTTTCTTTCAAAAACTCGATTTATTCGGCCTCATATTTCTGGACGTTACATTTGGTGAGCGATACACGTCCATTGGTACACCACATATGTGCCCTTGCCCGCCTTGCCGTGAGCGGAAGGTTGAAACTAGGGTTAGCTCTAAGGAGCAGGGCGTGGACTAGTGGTGGACGTGTGGCTCGTACCTTATATGGTTGTCAGATTGGAAGGCTGCGCGCTTCAATCTTGGTGGGAAGGTGTCACAACTCCCGCTGTGTTAATGTTTCAGAAATATGACATCTTATAAATATGAGTTGTAATGTAACACTGTCGAGCGATGGTGTAACGCAGCACGTCAGTCAATGAGGTACTGAGGCTGGAGATTACAGGTTCAAGTCCTGTATCGCTCATTTTTCAGCCAAAAAAGCTAAAAATAGCTAATTGTTTCGCAATCTTTCTTTCAAAAACTCGATTTATTCGGCCTCATATTTCTGGACGTTACAGTTACCAGTGAGTGATCAAATTAAAATGGTTAAAGCTGTACAATAGCAATATGCAAATATTATGCAATATGAAATATCCTGCAATATACAATGTATCCATAAATAAAATCTGCATATTGCTACTGTACAGCTTTAAAAATTTTAATTTGCTCACTTACTTGGCACTAATCACACACAAAAATTATGTATGACTTAAGTACGAACTTAGTCATAGGAGGGTTTCAGGTTTGTAACCAAGGAAAAGGCAATCACGTGAACGGATTAAGCCAAAACGTCCTTTCCACAAAATACAAAGGACGAAAGTCCAAAGGTCATTGTCTAAAGAACAAACACAGCCGTCAAAACGTCCCTTGGACATTTTGGATTGTCCTTTAGACACTTTGGACTGTCCTTTGGACTGTCCAAAGGGCAATATTTGATGTAGCATTCATAGTTTGTCCAAAGAATGTTCGGAAATATCCAAAGGACGTTTTGGTTTTTCTAAAATTGTCCTTTGGACTTTTTGCAAAAGATGTAGTGGCTTAAGTATTAACCAGCCTTAAAATTAGGGAATTCCAGTGCCTTTTCTTGTTTCCTTAATTGTGGTGGCACTTAGAGTTGTGCTAGTAAACTTACTAGTTACTAGTTAACTAATGCATTTTTTGAGCTAGTTAACTTACTAGTTAACTTACTAGTCGATAATTTTGAGCAATTAACTTACTTACTAGTTTACATTTTTGACCAATTTACTTACTAGTTAACTTACTAGTTTAAAATTTTTAGCAATTAATTTACTACTTAACTAGCTAGTTAACCGAAAAACACTATAGTCTATACAAAAATGATGCGGACTGGCGACAAAACTCGAACTTTGAAATGTTATATATCCATAACGGAGTTTAGAATATGTGCGGGACATATATGGAAGCATAGCTTAGACTCTTGACTATCTTTTCAAAAGGTTAGGAAAAAATGTTTTTCAATGACGTCATCACTACAGTTGATGCGGTGAAAAAAACCTGGTCCCAAAAAAAACAAAACTTTTTTATTAGTACGAGATAAGAAACGCCGCTTGGTATGCTGTTAAAACATACTTTTTTGAGCTTTTTCTGAAAGTTTGAGCGAAATCGGCTTGCTCAATTTTTTTATGATGCGTTAAATGCGCGCGGTTTTCACGGTTTTGGCCAATTTTGACCGCGCTAATACACTGTCGGAATTATTTATTTTGTTTTGCTTCCTGCTCGAAGTGTGTACAATATTGATCATATTGT